>BQNB010093151.1:3533-26440 GCA_026074375.1 Tanacetum coccineum | reverse complement strand
AGTGCAACATTTAGGGGGAAGAAATGTGAAGTATGTGTATACGAATGGTTGTTTATTTGGGGGGAAGCAATTTGGGGGAAGAACATCAACAACATCTCTACCTTTCAGAAGCAAGAACACCATCATATTCATTCTTTCATATCTCATACTCAAAATTCAAAGATACAAAAGTTCTACATGAGGAAGATTGTAAGCTATCAAGAAAGTATGAGTATGTTGGTCAAAAGCTGCAAAAGATAAATCAAGATGGATTCACGGTAAAGAATGATGATTTGAGAAGATCTCAAAGGCAAAGACGAAAGAAAATGAAAAGATAAAGATCAAGATCACAAGAGCATGACTGGAACAAGACCACTATTACACAACAAGACTCAAGACAAACAAGTATTAAAGTTCAAAGTTCAAAGTCACAAGAGAAATCTCAATGATCATCCTTTAGGGGGAGATTGTTACGAATAAGAAAATGATGATCATTAATGCAATCAAAGAGAGATCTCAATGATCGTCCCTTAGGGGAAGATTGTTAGGATTGATAAAAGTGACGATCTTATTGAGATAGAAGTCTTGTAATAAATAGAATAATAATATTGTGTAATAGGGTAAGTGAAAGGCTCGTGACTAAAATAAAGTCACAAGACTTAGCTAAATAGAAAAAGTCTAAAAGTCAAGGGGGCTAAATGGTAAAAGTCTAAAAGACAAGGGCTTTATGCTCATTATTGTAAAATGGGTATAAATACCCCTCCACCACCTCATTTGTGAGGTGTGTCTCTAAGTGTTTCTTAATCTCATTCTAATCTTTTCTCTAATCCTCAACCTCCATCTTTCTCTCTCTACTTTCTCTCTCTAGACTAAACACTTTATTGCTTATTGATCCTATATTCAAGACCTAACATTGTTCTGCATATTACCGTGTGTGTCCCCGTAGGCTCGAATAGATTTCCAGACATATATTATTTATACTTGAACATATTCCAACACAACCTTCCATCATCAAAGTAGAGGATGACTCGTCATCTTCATTTTTCATTTTTGTCTCTTCTTGGGGAATGGAAGAGAAGGGTGAGTTAAATGTTGGTTTAGGGAGGTGCGAGTTTAAAATTAGGGGGAAGGTCTCGTGGAAGGGGTGGGTTAAATATGGGGAGAATGTAATTAGGCTTTTTCCGAAAGTTTTGGTTTAAATCACTCAAATTTTGGTTATTTTTCTTAAACTGTGTTTTTTTGTCGTGGGACAATAATTTTGGGACGGAGAGAGTAATAAACTTTTACAGCCAATTTACAGCCAATGTATTTTTCCGACCGATTAGTTTCCTTTTCAAGTTTTCCTAAATTAGTTTCCATTTTCAAGTTTCAACTTTTACCTGCCGATTCAATTTTCATTTTCCTTAAACATTTTCAAATTTCAATTTTTGAGAGCCAATGTTTAAACATTTCTAAAAATAAATTCAAGTTTTCAACTTTTTCAAGAAAATGTTGTAAATTCAAGATTTGGTGGAATTTCCTTTATATGTAGTATGGATAGAGATATGATGGATAAGATAGATATAAGAACACAATGGCACAATGCTATAATATAACAAAATGCTATAACACAAGTTTTCATCAATGGCAATTAACACAATCGACACTGCATACAATCTTAAAAGCAAAAATCTCTTATCTAACACAAGTTTTCAAATAACACATCGTTGATTAGGTGGCAACATCAAAATATTATCAATGAAATATCTCTTATCTAGAGACAAAACACTACATACAATATTAAAAGCAAAAACAAAGATAATTTAAATTCATCAAGATATTCATCCACTGATTTAGTTTGATATACATGAAAATAATAATCAATCGTCCAAAAATATATAACGAACTTTAAGTAATTACAAGTTGATCGATTAAATTACAATGGTGGAATTATCTAGAAGTATGGTAGGATTTTGATCAAGACTAAGAAAAAAACGTAAAAGATTATTTTTTTAAGGGTTTTGCTAAAGACAACCCTATGGGTTATGATTAAGCATACCTTTATTAACAAATTAGCATTAAATGAACTAAGGGCATGTTTGGATTATTACTTGGAATTACTATGGGTATGGGTTAAATTTTGAGGTGGTATGGGAATGAGTATATCACGCAAGCTAGGGTGGTATGGAAATGAGCATTATTTAAGGGTTTGAAATCCAATTTGTGAGCCCATTAATTTAACCAAACACATTTATTGGAATTCAAACTCATTCCTTTCATTCCATACCCCTCAAACAAACACCCCCTAATATATTCTATAATTTGTATATATCCTAAAGAGCATGACACAGTACCGCTCCGTGCCATGGTATGTTTAATGTTCATTGATTGGTGATTTTTTTTATTAAGGAATGCTTAACTATAACCTACAGGGTTGTGTGAAAGTAAAATATCTTATCTCATACGTAGTACATATATTTAAAACCGGCCCTCTCCAACCAAATGATATCAAGCCCAAATTTTATCCGAAGCCCAAAACCCACAAAACAAATGGACCTTTAGATTTCAAAATCCATGATATTAAAAAAAAACAAGCAGGATTACCCGCGCGTTGCTGCGGGGCGTTAATTTTTCGCACGTTGTTGTGGGCCATTAATTGTTTTTTTTTAATTTTGTGCGAGTTTATTTTTTCGGTCTCATATTTAATAGTTTATTTTTTTCTTGTATGGGCATATGTGTTGGGCTTCATGTTTAAAGGTTTTTTCTTTTTTTTGCCTATACGGGTTTTTTTAGTATAATTTTATGGAATTACGTTGCGGGTTTATTTTTTCGGTATCATGTTTAATAGTTTGATTTTTCCCTTATATGAGTTTATGTCTCGCGCATTGTTTCGGGCCGTTAATTTTTTTTTTTAAGGTGTTATTTTTTTCGAATTTTTTTTTCGGTCTCACGTTTAATATTTTTTTATATGGGCTTATGTGTTGGGTTTCATTTTTAAATGATTGTTTTTTTTATTGCTGTATGGATTTTTTTAATATAATTTTATAGGATTTGGGTAAATATGTGTTATATATTTGGGTTATGGTTTACCGATGTCGGGACGCGCCCGATGATGTTTTTCAGATTTACGCGGTTTAACTTCCCGGTAAATTGTCAGATTCAAACGTAATGTATAAAAGTCAAAAGTAATGATCGGAAAAGTTTAAAAATATTGACCTGGAATTTATGGGGTGTGACACAAAAAATTTTAAAAAAAAAGAAAAAAAACCCAATTGTGCCGGCCCAAAGTCGCAGCCCAATAAATTGGGCCAAAGTGGAAGCCCAACAAAGTGTTACTATAACGAGTAATGTAGCGAACACTGTAACAGGGGGTAAAAACTACGTCGTTTCACTTCTCTTTTGATTATATATATAATTTCTAAATTTTACTAATAATAATAGTTTCTAAACCCATTAAGTTTTATTTTTTTAACACCTTCTTAAGTTTGGCGAGGTACGTAACCCGCGCGCTGCCGCAGAGCGCGCAGGACTACTTTCGCAATGGATTGATAACGCCAGTTACTATTTGTCGGTCGTTAGGACTCACCTTGTAATGAACCGGCAACCTCAAAGACTATTTTCGTAAATAATTTAAAAATATATATTAAACTTCAGCATTTTTTATAAAATCGTTCATATGTCAGAAGCATTGCAATATTCGGCTTGTTTTGTTCGCAATCCGACGATCTTTTCAGTGACATTTTTTTCCTAATGAATCGATAGATATGCGTTACATATTTGATAAATGAAGTTTGTTATATAAAAAGGTGTAAATAGGTAAAAGTTTAAGGTCGGTTTTGTAACTTTTAGCAAACTTGAAGGTGCGCAAACGTGAGGGTGCGTTTTGTAAATGTTTTAAAAATATATATTAAACTTCAACACTTTTTATAAAATTATGCGCATTTCAGAAGCGTTGCAATATTGAGCTCGTTTTGTTCGCAATTCGACGATCTTTTCAGTTACATTTTTTTTTTCGAATGAATCGATAGATATGCGTTACATATTTGATAAATAATGTTTGTTATATAAAAAGTCGTAGATAGGTAAAAGTTGAAGGTCAGTTATGTAATTTTTAGCAAACTTGAGGGTGCGCTTTGGAATTTTTTTTTCGTAAATTGTGAACTTTTTGATTTTTTTAATATTTATCAACCACTTATCTATTAAACCTTCTCTAATTCTACTATTTTACATCATTTTCTTTATTGTCATTAACAATTTTTGTTGCAAAAACATATTATTGCTAAAACTTTATTTCGTAGCTAGAATGTTTTTGCGCCCTCCATAACGCGCGAACACCATATCATGTTACTAACAAATGAAATAACATTTTGTAAAAAAATCAATTAAAAATTACAAATACAGATTTCCAACTACGTTTATCTAAGCGGGTAAGAGTGCACTTTTCCAAAGTTCAATACTAGTGACATATACATCTTGAATGCTATTCGTAGTAAACAAATGAAAGAAAAAAAAACCTTTAATATTTGGATACATAAAACAAATCATTGATAAAAAGGTGGAAAAAACAAAACAAATGTTTAAATGAGGCTGATGCAACTATACTACCTTCAAAAATAGCATTTCTACACAATATTCTTGTTTTTAATAGTTTTTTTTTAACGGCGGAAATTTTAATAAAAAAAAAACTAGCAAGATGCTAGAAATTACAAAGTAATAAGATGCGGATTTTTGAGCCAATTTACCCAACTAAAAGAATTTTTACTTCTATACTTGCACCAAAAGAAAGACTTAGCCACGATCTCGTCAAAAATTAACACCTTCGAAGGAAGAGTTGCACCAAAAAGAGTATTGTTACGAAAATTCCAAAGAAACCACCACATAACGTAGCAAACACCTTCAAGTAACTTTTTATGTTTAGACTGAAGACGAGAATTCAAAAGCCAAACTAACCATTCCACGTACGAAGAGATTTCCGAATTGATTATGTCCCACCAACACGCAATCTTAGAAAATATCATTCTCGATGTAAATAGTTATACAAGAATAAAGCATACGATTTCAATAGTTAATATTTCTTTTTTAGAAATAGCAAAAATATGTTGTCACATGATACATCAAGTTAGTCAAAATGAATCATGTGTTTTATCACTTTGGGAAATTATTTATAATGATGATATCATCAATTACCTGGACATATACGAAACAAACCTGGCAACAACATTTAGAATGTACTTTAGCTTTTATATTTGTCATATAAAATTAAGGGTCAGTTACAAAAACGTTTCAATCATCTGAACTATCTATCTTCGCAATGAAAGCCGTTTTTATGTTATCAATTCTGCTATGCCTCTTAACTTTATCTCAACGTGTTAGCCCTCAATCAGACCGTTTCTTGAATTTCCTAGAGGTCCAACGCGCAAAAACAACATATGTGGGTCAAGAATTGAAATCAGAGGATTTTCATATTCATGTAGCCTCTCAGGACGGGTTGAAGAAGGCTGACAAGATTTCAAGGTTACCAGGACAACCAAGATATACAAAAGTTCGTCAGTATTCAGGTTATGTAACGACGGATCCTCAAAACGGTAGAGCTCTATTCTACTATTTTGTTGAATCAACAAATGAGCCTTCTAAAAAGCCTCTTGTGTTATGGCTTAATGGAGGTACTAAGTACCAAAGATACTTAAATTTATCATATTATTTAGTCAAATCTTATTTCGAATTAAATAGTAATTGCTCAACATATTATAGGACCGGGTTGTTCTTCAATCGGAGGTGGAACGATGATGGAACTTGGACCATTTCGAGTAAATAAAAATGGTAAAACTCTATCAAAAAACAAGCATTCTTGGAATAAAGGTAAACTATTTCTCATTATTGTTCAAACTAAATCGCAATGTTCTTCAAAGATTTGATTTAAGGCTATTTTTTTTCTTTAAAACGTGACGGGTCATAGTTTAATTTGTTTGTGAAGAAAGTCTCGAAACTGTGCATCGCCAAAACAATTTGGGGTGCCGAAAAGAATATTTATGAGAAAAAGCCGAAACAAAGTAGTGTCTATAAATGCCTTTTTTAATGCTTTCCTTTTATAGTTTTACTATAAATTACGAGATCTCCTATGATAGAAAAATTCAAATTGAGAATTTAGTCACCAAAAGTTATATTCTTCAACTTATGCTACAGATTGTTCTATAAAAACATTTTTGCAATACAAATAATATATTTCTTTATGGAGAAAAGAGAACAAAATGATATGTTAATGCTCTTAAGTCTCGTAGTCGCAAATATCGCACTATGTGGTGAGTGATGACGAACTGACGATAGCATTATTTGTCCACTACCAATCTAGTTTTCATCAATTTTATTTACTTGTTTAATCGTCAAAACTAGTTCTTTTATGTTTGAACCACGAAACACATTGAAATTATGGCCTTGTGGGTACATTTGTTTGATGAAAACGCTATTGATTTAAAAGTTGGATAACATTTGTTTTTTTACTTTTTTTTTGTAAAATATTTTATAGTTACATGACATTTTCTATTTACTCAGAGACTTGATTGAAGTCAGTTATATAATCCATTGTGTTTGTTTGTTTTTTTCTTTGTATAAGAAGACTCCTATTAAGTCATGTTTAATTAACAGATGACTTAATGCATACACCCTTAGTGTTATCACTTTATATTTTAAGTCATCTTTCTCTATTAAGTCATAAACAAACAATTCACATATCACTTAATAAATTCAGTTTTTTCATACTAAATCAAATACCACCTTGCAAGTAACGTTATTGAGTTACCACACTCATGCACACAAACGAATTTACAAAATACATCATAATAATTTATTTTGAACAACAAACTAAAAACAACTTTGAAGTGTTTTTATTCATTACCAAATACAACGATTAATCTAGTATCTAACAATCTAAAACTTATGTAGTTGCTAATATGCTCTTCTTGGAATCACCTGCTGGTGTCGGATTTTCATACTCGAACACATCCTCGGACTACAAATACCCCGGAGACACACTAACTGCAAAAGATTCATATGCATTTCTAATCAATTGGTTAGAAAGGTTCCCTGAGTACAAAACCCGAGATTTTTACCTCACTGGAGAAAGTTACGCGGGTCATTATTTGCCTCAGCTTGCCGAATTCATCCTTAAAAGCAACAAGAACACAAATTATACCATTATCAACCTCAAAGGGGTCGCGGTAAGCTCATTATATAATTTCAAACAATTGAAAAAAAACATATACTTTTGATTTTTATTGTGTTAACTATGGTGTTTAACACACTGGCCGATTAATCCACTGGCCTCAGCCCACCCTCACTCGGACTCTTTATTTTGGTTTTTAACTTTTGTAACCTAATGTACTACTTTTGGTGCTTTTAGATTGGAAATGCGTATATCGACAAAGAAACTCAAAGAAAGGGAAGACATGACTATTTATGGTCACGTTCGATGGTTAGTGATGAAATTCATGATGGAATAGTTACGAATTGTAATTTTTCATGGAATTCAGTTTATTCTGATGAGTGTAAAGCTTATCTTAAACAAGAGAATGATCTTGTTGGGAACGTCTATGCTTATGATATATATGCTCCATTGTGTATAAATGGAACATCTACTCAGGTAACTTCATGTTCTACCTTTGATTATTATTGATACACAAAACATTATATGAAAACATGATCAATCTTTGCTTCTAATTCTTATGCAGACATATGGATTTGATCCTTGTGGTTTAGACTATGTTGAAAGTTACTTAAACATTCCTGAAGTCCAAAAAGCGCTCCACGCAAATATCACAGGCCTTCCTGGACAGTGGCAAGATTGCAAGTAAGAACGTTTTCTCAAATATCAACATCACTTCATGAAATTATTTTTAGTCCAAAGAAGGTTTATATCGTTGCTTTTTGTTCATAGTGACGAGATATTCGATAATTGGAACGACGAACCATTTACTGTGTTGCCAACCATCCAAAAGGTTATGGAAAGTGGCATTAGTTTTTGGCTTTACAGGTAGCAATTACATATCTATATGTTTTTTGTATCGATCAAATCTATATATGTCATTTCAGTTTACGGCATAACATTTGATCATGTTTTAAACTGCAGTGGAGATATTGATAGTAGGGTGGCCATCACAACAACACAATATGCGATAAAGAAACTTAATACATCGATCAAGACACCATGGTACCCGTGGTACTTAAAAGAAGAGGTCAGGAATTGATAACCACAATTCAATTATATAGTGCTAATGTCTAGTCTACTTTGTTTTAATTGCTCATGTTACATTGTTTTGCTTATGTTTAGGTTGGCGGGTACGTGACTGAATATGAAAACTTGACGTTTGTGACCATTAGAGGAGCAGGACACTTTGTACCAAGCTGTCAACCTGCTCGTGCACTCGCACTTTTTACATCTTTCTTGGATGGAAAGCCTCCGCGTGATATGTAGCTCCGCATGTAGTTTCGTTCTATTAGCTAAAATCCGAATGGTGCTTTTCTAAATGCTTTGTTGAACTTAATCGTTTAATCAAATAAAATTGAACTCCATTATAGATAGTGTTGCTTGCTGCATAGTTATTATTTCTTAAGCATATAAAAACGCCTAGGTTTCACTAATGATACACTTCTAGTTGTTACAAAGAAGCTATAAAAAGTCAAAGAAATAACATTAGTGAAAAAAAGTGATTGAAAGCATGAGCATGAGGCATAATTACAATGGAAAATGAGTACATTCGTTAGTAAAGTTGTAAAGTTATTTGAAAAGCACTAAAGGCATTTCTTGTAACCATGTCTTATGGATCTTGCTTCATTAGTCCTTGTGACACCTAATTGAATCCAATGACACAACTCAAAAATCATGAAGGTTTCTAACTTTCTATCCTTTATTCAATATCACACAATAACATTTTACAATAGCTTCTTTCGATGTATTGATTTAAAGATAAATACATAAATCTAGAATTTAACTTCACACTTTTAGATATACCATAATACCAACAAGTATGACTCATGATAATAAGTTGGAACTAGATTGTAAAATGAAACAAAGTTTTTTTATGAAAAACAAAAAAACAAATCGACGATCTTATATTTAGAGTTGAAAAAAAGATTATAGATGTCTACTAACTAGGAAAATATACGAAGAATTAACACGAAAGAGTGTCCTAAACTGCCTCGTCGTTTTTGCTATTCTGTACAACATTTTTAGAATATTCGTTGATTTTCTCCTTTTAATTTTGCTGATTCAAAACCGAAAACTGGAAAGAATTCAAAATGCTTGGTGTGCAAAACTATATTTACTATAACAAGTTTTAAGAGTGTGCAAAACTTGAAAGCATTAGGCAAACAAACTATATATATATATCGGATTAAAGCGAGACAAATCTTCTATGATTTAGTTCTCGGTCGATACTTGATAAAACCATGGTCCTTGGCCTATTTAGTTAGTACTTGTCTGGTATGGTCCGATCCTGTCTAGTTCAAAACCGCAATTTTTCTTTCTCTCTTTTAGTAATAAACGTGGTTTATGAATTAGTATGGCAATAACATAGTTCAGAACACACTGCTAGTCCAAATTCAGCTTGCTATATGGCCACTTTTTGTTTATAATAAATTAAATATTTTTTCCTTGGTACAAATTTGAATACAGTAGTCCTAGTTAGCTTGTGCTCAAAACTTGGGGTCCACCTCTTCACTACTTTCCTACCGACTTTATAATACCACATATTCACTTTGATAAATATAGAAACATTTCTCCAAACACAAAACAACCATAATTTTCTCCTTACATATGGAAGTACATCCAACACCGCTATCGCCGGCCGCCGACATAAACTCGGACAGCACCTCGACATCACCGTATGCCACCGCGCCTTCGAGTCCTCAATCCACAATCCCATTCACATGGGAACATAAGCCCGGTATCTCAAAACATCATTATTTTCAAGAAAACGACCAAGAAGCCGAAGCCAACATAGATTTTGATTTCGGGTACCTAGAACGACATTCCATATCCGCAGCAGACGAGCTTTTCGATTGTGGCAAGATCAAACCATTAAAACCACCTCCACGTTTGCATGTCACTAATGACTCTCCAAAATCACCTAAATCGCCTAAACTAAGGTTTAAGCTCGATAACTTATCGTTATCTCCACGTAGTAGTACTAATAAGAAACACGAGTTTGATCCTTTTTCTGAGGCCATGAAACAAACCTCTAACGATTGCATGGATGGTGATCATGCAGAAACTAAACGAGGACGAAAATCGAAACACAATGAACGTAAAGTTACTAAAGTTTCACGATCTTTGTCTCCATATAGAGTTGGTGATCATGATGTGTTAAATGATGAGAAAAATGTACTAGATCATCATGCATCTTCAACGTGGTATAATAAGTGGAACTTGAAGAATTTGTTATTGTTTCGAAGTGCTTCTGAAGGAAGTGCGAGTACGAGAAAGGATGCTTTGAAGAAGTATATGATGTTAAAGAAGAACGAGACGTTTAGTTTCCGAAGCACGACTGAGGAATTTGATGAGGGTAAGAAGAATACGAGTTTGTCGTATAAATCACCAGGGTTGATGGGTTGTTTACGGCTTCATCAACATGGTGGAAGCGTTCATGAGATAACACGAGGCATTAATTCGGTTATCAAACGATGAATATTAGTGCTGGTATGATGTTACCCGTCAGTTTAATCAGATAATGATTTTTTTTATCTGATTATTTGTTTTTATCATACATACGGAGTGACATTTTAACTTTGTAACGTGGATCTTTTTTTTCTTTTTTTTTCTGTGGTCTTGGATGTTAATAATTGTGTTGGTATAATGTTTGTATAATGATTGTTGGATATGAAATCTAATGATCAAGATTTGGAAAATAATAAAGATACATAAAGTTCTTGTAAGAGCATCCCCGTGTTATAAAATTTTACAAGTTTATACATAGCACCGTCACGTCAGATTTTTATTAACTACTACATTTAAAAACTTGCACAGTTACTCTTATAAACTTACTTAAGTTTAAAATTTGATTGTTTGATTCAACAAAAGAGACTGACTTAGGGGGTGTTTCTTTTTCCCTTATTACCACTTAATGTGTGGGTCCAACCCTTAATGCCTCTTAATTGGGGGACTCATTAAAACTAGAGTTTCTCCAATAAGTGGCTAGTTAAGACATTCCTCTATTACCACTTAATTTAGTAAACACCCCTTACACTTTCTTTGTTAAGTTTATATCATGAACCAACTTTAAATTAAAAGGATAATTCCATATTTACCCAATCTAAACCTCAAAATGCTATATTTACCTAATTTACAAGTGAACAATGCATAATGTACAATGATTTTGATGCATGTTTGGGGAAATATGAAATTTTGATGTTTTTCTTGAGGAAATATGGAATTGCCCATAAATTAAAAGATGTGATTTGTACACCATTTCTTTTTGCTATCTATCATTATTCATGCATCAGAGTGTTGTACTATGTGCATCACCGGGTGTAATTTAGTGATAGATAGCAGAAAAATATGATATACAAATCACCTCCCTTAAATTAATTTTGGGTAAATTGCAAAAATGGTCCTTGTGGTTTGGCCAAATTGCAGACACTACAAGAATTCAGGCGAATACCTACGGAAATTACCCACACTCATCCTTTAGAGGGTATTTACCCACCTAATACCCACATGTTACCCACGATCAGTGACTTTCAAAGTCGAATTTATTTTCCCTTGAATTTCCCACGGATTTACCCACGGAAATAGCCAAATAAACATTTCTGGTGTGTAATATGTGGGTAAATAATTGGCGCCAAAACATTCCCCACGAATTACACACATCGTGAGTTATTGTGGCTAAATTTGTGGGTAATTTAGTGGGTAAATGTTGTTTACCCACGAAATACAAATATTTTTTTATTGGTGGGTGAGTTATTGTGGGTGTTTTGAGGGTGAAAATTTACCAATCCTCAAAAGACTGCAGACCATACTGAGAAAGCAGGCTCGTCATTTTGAATTAGCTACCACTTGACCAACAATATTCCACTAAAACACTATGATTTGCAGAAACGTAGATACTGGATTCCCCTGCTGAATTATGGGTTATGGGTCTGTGAGTTGTTCATTGGTTCATTTATTTGTTAGTTTGCACAGGCTACTTGGAGAATGATGACATTAGAGTTGTTCATTGATATGGTTTTCTTATTTCTAATCTTATGGTCTACTGTGTTTATTGGTTATCTAATCATCTTGTTGGTGTTTCTAAAACTGGCTTGAAGAATGTCATGGATAATAAGCCTTGTTTGAAGAATATCTACTGCACTATTTTTTGGAATCTGTATATGAGCCTTATGCTTGCTGAGATTGCTTTGTTTGCTAAGGGTGTTCATTCTAGTAATTCTAAGACTTGTGTGTGCTGGAGGACTGTTCAAGTTATGATATTGTTCAAGCTTTCTCCGATGTGTGTCATGGATATGGAGACTGTCTTTTCCTTTTGCACCAGGTTTGTTATCAGGTTGTATTTTTGGAACTTTCTTCTGCATCGAGGGTGTTTGGCTATGGGGTTATACAGGTTCATTTGGTTTGATAACTATTACTTTGTGATACTTATAGTTTGGGTGGGCGGTTTTGGTATTCTCTGATAAGTATTACTTTTTTAGACATGTGTTCCGTGAAAAAGCTTATGATCTGCTGCAATGATTGGTTTTCTGAGATTATGGTTTGCTGCATTTCTTCGCTGAGATTATGAACAAACAATACAATCCAATAATACAACGCCATACTTCTAACATATAATTAACAAAAGATACGATCAATCTCTTTATACCATAGCATCCTTTTAAGTATAACAATCGAGTGTTCTCTCTAATACAGTGTTTGGCTATCTAATGACAGTAAGGATTTTAAGTACTCAGTGAGTTTTATTTCGTCTGCATATTCAGGTTTCAAGAATTGAGTTTGAAGTACTGTCTACAAATGTTCAGGTAAAAGAAACTTAATATACTGCAAGTGGAAGACTCAAGAATATTTAAAGGATTATTTTTTGAGTCTTTCATCAGTTAGTACATTCATGTGGTTTTTAAGCATATGATAGTGTTTGGTTTGTAATGTATATATTTTGTTCCATGATTCTGGTAAACTTCATGTGACAGTTTAGTGTAGGATGGTAGGTTTGGCTCGGGTCATTTTGGCCCTTGTGTAAAACGAGTTACGAAGACTTAAAATATGTCATAATCCAAATACCACAATAATAGAGAATCAAACGTTACTACATGTAGATTTAAATCAAATAACATAAGATCCAAATCAAGTCAAATAACAATCTAAAATATATCGATTTCTGATATTCTCAACAAATAAAGAAGTTCGAAATAAAAGTTAACATGAACTATAAGAACTTGAAATCCCATCAAACGTAACAAATGATGTACCAACGGTTAGTTACCTTAACAATCCAACAGAAATGTACTCTATGATTTTAAGTTGATGAACTCCAGTAACCGTTGTTCCTTACCCCTTTCTTCGTGTGTGTGAGTTCAAAAATCTCAGCAGGAGTACGAGAGATGTAAAGTTCTTTTTCTTACAAATCCGTAAGTATGTTAATTTAAAAAATATACAAAATAAATTATTTGACTTGAAAATATCAACACACTTTGTAAACATGAAAAATGTAAAAACCAGGTATCTCACAAGTCTCCTCTTAAGTTGTGAAAAAGCAATTAAGCCTCCATAATGCTTCAACAATTTCGACTTTTTGTTCCAGACTCGATAAATCATGTCTTCCCAATAGCTTGATTCGATCCATTCCAAGTTATAAGGCTTAAGAACAGAAAAATTAGAACCATCAAACTCAACCCCATTTAGTCGCGCCATCTTAATTGACTCATCTCTAGCATTTGACATGAGACCCGGATAAAGCTTTCGCATACTATCCTCCCACACCTCACAGACCAACACATCAGCCACAACTTCCCATTGGAAAAAATCCTATGCATACAACAGCTATAAAGTTTATATATGATCTTTAACCAAGTATGATTTATTTACTAAGAAGCAAATGCGGGTACACACCTTAAAAAGCGTCCATAGTTCATCGCGCGCAGACCTGTTAACCTCATTCTAAGTGGCCCAAGAACCATTAAACATGTTCTTGAAGATATAAATTAGCATACGAATAGTTGTTGCAATAAACCTACAAATGAGAAACATTGCAATATATTGAACCCAAATAACTTGTGCAGGATGTAAATATATGTTATATAGATATGCCTACCCTCCACCATCTAAAGTGATCATTGTCCTCTTTGACGGGTCACGTGGGACTTGGTTGATAACATCTGAACGTCTTCTACCATGGGATGATTCCGCATTTGACTTGTTGAAATGTCCACCTCTATGTGCCATAATATCTGTAACAAAAGCAAATGTCAAACCAACTGCGGATGGATACTTTATATGATAAGTGAGAAGCATAATATTTGCACAATCATGTTATAGTATCTGCTAGTAAACATTGATCCATTATAAACTCATAAGACATACAAACTAACAATTACATCTTTCTTGTAAAAGTTTTAATTTCATTACCATAAGAAATATTCACTACAAAAGAATGATCATAAATCACATTCCATGAAAGAGATACAAAGAAAATTGAATACCCATTTACAACTACCCCTAAAAAACACAAAATATCAGTGGACATTATTTCACATATGTAGACATGTAGTCAAAAGAAGCAATGGAGAATAAATTGAAACATAAAGACCAATTTGTACCTCAATTAGGGTTGCAAGATTGATGCTTCCTCTCAGTTTCACTTTGGTGAGTAAATAAAAATGACACAACATGGTGGGGGGTTTTATCAAACCACTTGGTAACTGTTGCCTCTAATTTTTATTTTGGCAGGTTTTTTGTTTGACTTGATCAATGAAACAACAACCTCCTCCTGCATTTTCTCTATTTTGTGGGTTTTTGGTGTTCTTTTTAACGCCCGTGTTATCCCTTTTTATATAGTACAAAATAGATAACATCTTTACTTATTTACTATGGTAAAAGGATATATAAATTTAAAATTAAGTAAATAATAAATGATATTAACAAACATAAAAAAGAGTTAACACTTTGACCCACCTTAGCTCCTTCAACCCCTTATGTGTCATCCCTTTCCACAACCTCCACTCCTATTAATCAGCTCCTTCAACCCCTCTCTCCACATACATCACTTTTCTTTACTGTCCTCTGATTCAACATCTAAACTTTAAAAAGGTAAATCCCCAATAATCTAAATGCAATTTGATTTGAATATATATCTTGTTTTTTTTTGTCTTTTAATATATTGCTTGATGATATTGATAATTCAGCTGAATGTATTGTTATATTATCTAAGACACATAATAAACTCAATTGAAATATGTTGTTAGTATTTTATATAGTAGCTGTTTGGTCTCTTGGTATGCTTGAATTGTCAATAGTTTTGAGTGAATCATTCAATATTTGACATGTCCTTAGTAAAGCCTTTTTCTTCTCAAGCTAGAACATATGTTTCCTTCTCTTTTGACAAGTTTTTTCATTCAAGTGTTTTATAAAACAAAAATATTACTAACAATAATAATAAAAAATGAGAATGCAAGGCATGAGTTTACATATACACATCGAGTTGTATCAATTGTTATAATAGTATTTTGTTTCCTTTTTTTGGCAGACAAAATTTTTGGTTTGACAACGATTACGGATAGAGTTTAAAATGAGAACGGATCTCCGCCCCCCCCCCACCCCCCCCCCCCCCCCCCCCCCCCCCCCCCCCCCCCCCACCCCCCCCCCCCCCCCCCCCCCCCCCTCCCCCCCCAACCCCCCCCCCCCCCCCCCCTACCCCCACCCCCCCCCCCCCCCCCCCCCTCCCCCCACCAACCCCCACCCCCCCCCCCCCCCCCCCCCCCCTCCCCCCCCCACCCCCCCCCCCCCACCCCCCCCTCCCCCCCCCCCCCTCCCACTACCCACCTCCCCCCCCCCCCCCCCCCCCCCCCCCACACCCCCCCCACCCCCCCCCCCCCCCCCCCCCCCCCCCCCCCCCACCCCCCAACCCCCCCCCCCCCCCCCCCCCCCCCCTCCCCCCCCCCCCCCCCCCCCCCCCCCCCCCCCCCCCCCCCCCCCCCCCCCCCCCCCCCCCCCCCTCCCCACCCCCCCCCCCCCCCCCCCCCCCCCCCCCACCCCCACCCCCCCCCCCCCCCCTCCCCCCCCACCCCCCCGCCCCCCCCCCCCATGTGGGATTCGGGTCTAGTTTAAGAGTTTTGTCCAATCCCCCAACCATATATTTTCTCGCTCGGGATAGAATTAGTATGGGTCGATGTTGAAGGTGTCCCTAGCCGCATGGTCTAGGTAAACACGTTTTCAAAAGTTTTTGTGTTCCATTTGTGTGTAAAGTTTTAGAACTTGGCGACTGCAAAGGATGAATGATCGCGCGCTAAAAGGTATGCATTAAAACAAACCAATCGTGATGACAAAGTATTTGGAGAAATTTAAATTATCTTTAAGGGAAGTCATTTGTAGTTAATCGTGCTAAAGAAATGTTTGTGTGGTCGCCATCTTTTGTTGAGGTTAACCATTACCGAGGCAGTATGATATCCATGAAGAAAGGGCGATTTTATTTCAGATTGGGGAAGAGGGTTTTAGAGAAACCTAGTCCATCAGACGAATGTAGAGGAAGAGAGTGATATTGTAATGCGACTCTTAAACATTTTTTTGTGATCAAGCAGACGAGTCTGAATGAGGTTTGTGTAGAATCACCGCAGCAATCTATTCCAAAGGAAAATATCGTATGTATCCCTTCAATATTTATGATATTCACAACAAGGAGATATAAGGAATGTCAATGCAGCTGCAACTAAATTTGGAGCATATCTCCATTCCCTCCAAGCTTCACAACCTGACAAGCCCTATACTGATTTAGATGAACTATTTGCACATAAGGATCATGTTCCACCAGATGTTTAAATCAGTAGTAAGTATCTCACATACTGTAGAGAGGCAAACAATGTTTGAGACAATTTTCTACTGTGGGAGTAAGAAAAACATACAGAAAAAGAAAGAAAGAGGTTCTTATCATGAAGATTTTGGAAGCGATGATATCGTATGCTATTCAAACCATGGGTTTTCTCCAATGGAGGTAGTATTAAAGACATGGAGAGAGATCAATGATCATAAAGTGAGCGATGACCACGTTCGATAATTGTTTATACTCTAAATAATCAAGGGCATTGGTTTCCAAGGCCAAGAAAAGATTTGGATCAGGTGAGTTATGTAACAAAAATAAAGTTTCTTTTCTTTCTATCAGGATACAAAGGCTGAAAAGTCTCGGACATGGAGACAAGAGCCATAATGGGGTAATACTAAATTTCATGCTATTGTTAGTCAATCACTCGTAATGTCGAGGGGTCCTTTTAGCGTTTGGGATCCTAACTCATTTAAAAAAAGAAAACCATATCTTTCGATAACTTTATGCTTGGTATGTAAAATGGAGAGCTATACCAAACTAGATAGTAAATTAGAGAAGTCCGATTATGCTCTCAAAATCGGTTTCATCTAAAACAACACTTTTGTCATATTTATCATCTCTTATAAATCATTGGAAATTGAGAGGGGCATTGTCTAGGGAGATTATAATAAGTCATGCGAAATGACGAACGATGGGGGTCATAGTTTCAATGTGTAATGGGAGCGAGGGATTTTAATCATTTTCATTACGTCGGCTTTGGCTTGTGCAAGTTCAATTGGAAAGGGTAATAGTTATACCTGAGCGCACCCCCTCGGCACTAAATGAGTAGAATTAGAACCGTTTCTTAGTTCTGATGGTTTCTTTCTTTGTTCCCCATCATATTCAGCAGTGTGTCTTGATAGGCATCTCTCGGATCATCGCCGATTCCTTCTTTCCTCCGGGAGTTGAAAAACACAATTATGGGCTACCGCCTATCGTTTGTGTTCACTTCCAAGGTTGATTTTCAAGGTCTTTTTTGATGATATGATTACTCAGAACTTGGAATTCTATTAATCTCAATGATAGTAATTCTAGGTACCCTTTCAAAAAGAAACTACAGCTCTCAAAAAAGTGATTCGATTTGTGGATTGGCGAATTATAAACGGAATCAGATGTATCTTACACAGAGAATAAAACTAAGTTGAAAGATATTGACAAATATATTATATCAACTAGGTGCTAAAAGAATGAATCTAACTTCTGTATCGCTCACGAGCTCCTAAAACAATATCATGATATCCACTCCGTGGAAACGCGTGAGTCTATCCAAAAGGCGAAAATTAAATGGGCGGTAGAAGGGGATGAAAACTCCAAGTTTTTTCATGGCATGATTAACAGAAAACGCGCCAACTTAGCGGGTTAAAGGTGTCATGATTGATGGCGAAATGGTTTGATGATGCCTAGTAAATGAAAGATGAGTTTCGTGAATTATTTTGCTCTTCTCGTTTCTGTGATCCTTGGAGAATCCGTCATGGAGATCAATCAATTTTAATTTTCCTAACCGTCATAATATTGATCAGTCGTTAAGGTAGAAAAAAAAAAAAAAAAAAACAAAAAAGAAGAGGGTAGGGGGGAAAAGAAAAAATGGATAAAGAGTTTGGAGGCTCCTATTTCTAGAAGATGAAATTCCGTACTGGCTGTTGGGGATTGTGGTGAAAATAAATCCCTGGTCCGACGGTTATACCTTTGAATTCTTTTCGTCAAATTCGGAAATATCGTTGTCCTAAGATCTTTTTCTTAGTTGTGGGAGTGGTTCTTTCATCACGCCTCTTTTCCTGTTGGATGTAATTCTTCTGTTATTGCCCTCATCCCGAAAACATTGAATCCGAAATCAGTGGTGAGTACAGCCTATTAGCTTGAATGGGAGTATCTAAAAAATTGTTACGAAGATTCTTTGCCAAACGTCTTTCTAAACGTCATCGCCGATAATAATTTTCGAACGTTCAAACAGCGTTTTTTCCTAACGCGTCAAATTTTGGATGGCCCCTTTTAACTTAACGAGCTCCTTGCACGATGCATCTAAAACATAGTGCTATGGGTTTTTTAAGATCGACTTTGCAAGAGCGTATGATTCTATCCGTGGGATTATTTGGGTGATAGTTCTTAAATCGTTGGATCGTTGTTAAGTGGTGTTCGTAGGATCTAGGTATCTTAAATTCTAGTATGGCTTCCAATCTTGTTTAAAATGGGAGTCCAACAAAGAGTTCAGTTTCGATAGGGGCTTGAAATAAGGGATCCGTTGGCTCATTAATTTATTTATTATTATCATGGAGACCTTACACTTAATCTTTCTCCTACGTGTTATCGAAGCAGGCATTTATTATAGGTATTAAGATTGACTCATCAATGACTCTTTTCCCAGTTTGTTTTATAGCGATGAGTGCAGTTTTTGTATCGGAGAATGTCTCGTGGTAATTTGACAGGTAATCATGCAACACTCTTACGTTGTATTCTCTTTATTAACCGGCGCTCTCCATTAATCAGAAGAAAAGCCAACTCCTTGGTTTGGTATACCGGAATCTCAGGTTTTTAAGAGCTGCTACATGATTGGTTGTTCGGGCTTCCTTCATACGACCGTTTTAATACTTGGGTATCCATGTAGGCGAAAACAAGATCTTCGATTAGGGCATGGGACGAAACCTGTTTATAAGCTCAAGATGAGTCTATCTTCTGGAAGCTCAAAACTCTTCTATTGGAGTCGTCCATACTCTTCTCAAGTCGGTATCTCGATCCACCCCAATTACAATATGTTCTCTCTTTAAGGTCCCTAAGGACGGTTCTCAAATCCATGGAATCTATTCGGCGGAATTTTTTTTTTCATGGTATTACGTGATGGAGTAGAAAAAAATTGCTTGGGAATAGCTGGACTAATGTTCTTGCGTCCAAAGTAATAGAGAGTCTTGGAGACTCCAGTTTTTATGCACTAAATAAGGTGCCTATTCTTTTTAAGTATTTGGCGCTTTCTGTCTCGGCGATCAATCGTTTGGGCCAGGTCAATTCATGCTTTAACAAACGCTTCCCAACACAATTACTCTTACTAGCCTCCTATTCTTCTCTGTGGAAGTTATTCTACTTATTAAAGAATTCACGCCCCTTAAATCTCAAGGTTTGGACTTAATCTCTCATTGTAAAATCAGAGTTGGTAACGGTACGTCTACAAGTTTCTGGCATGATCAATGGTTAGGTGATTCATGAGTCTTCGGTTACGCTATCCTCGTTATTTGCACACGAAAATAAAAAGTAAGTTCGGTGGCCGCTAAGATGAGCGCTCCTTTTGTTTCGTCTCTCCGTCGTGACGAAGAGGTGGGGAAGAATCTGCACAGCTTTCTCGGATTTCATCTCTCGATACAGTGGAGAGGCATTCTAACATGGGGGAGTCGTCGGATTTCTGGACTAATGGTGACTGGTGTTTACCGTGAAAAAGATGTTCGTATAGGTTGCTTGACGATATTCTCCTTGCCTAAATCTGATGTCCTCTAGAAGGGTAAGCAAATCCCCATCAAGGTTTAATGTTTGGCGTGGAAGATCTCTATGGATCGTCTTCCGACTCGGTTAATTGCATCGGCGTGGATTACATTCAGTGTTCCCCAATTTCCATGTCCTATTTGTTTTGAGGCCTCGAGAATCTCAATCATTTGGCTGTTTTGGTGCTACTTGGCAAAAGATATTGCTCGGATCTATTTAGTAATTTGGTGGGGCTTGGTTTGGAACCCTGTTGATTCGTATCGAACTTAGGTTATCTTGGTTTAATTTGGTTCAGCTATGCAATCAAGTTCAAAACAAGTTGCTAAAGGAAGGATTGTTATTACACTTCCTAGGTGAAGTATCTGGTCATATAGGAACCATCTACCTCTTCACTGATTCAAATCTACGAAAGAAGGTATTTTTAAGACATAGTTATAGGTCGTTCTTTTTCATGGTAGATTTCTAGGGGTAAAAACTCCTAATAACCAAGTGGAATGAATATGAGTTTTATTCATTGAAAACAAATGTTTGGTTAGTATTTTTAATTTGAGTATTTTAAATAATCATGATCATCTTAAAGCAAAAAGACAAATAATCAAGTTGTACTTGTCATCATCTTAAAAGAAAAAGACAAGGTAACATGTGAGACCATTTAAATTTCTGAAATGATAGAATCATACCAGCCTATTGGATCATGATTCTAATTGATTCGTTAAAACCCATAGTGAAGGGTTTTTTGGATTCCTTTCCCATCAAACAAATGTCTTTTATCACTTTCATTTCTATTCTTTGATTCTATTCCTACAGACCAAACGCACCCTTAATTTAGTAAACACCCCCTTACACTTTCTTTGTTAAGTTTATATCATGAACCAACTTTAAATTAAAAGGATAATTCCATATTTACCCAATCTAAACCTCAAAATGCCATATTTACCTAACTTACAAGTGAACAATGCATAATGTACAATGATTTTGATGCATGTTTGGGGAAATATGGAATTTTGATGTTTTTCTTGGGGAAATATGGAATTGCCCATAAATTAAAAGATGTGATTTGTACACCATTTCTTTTTGCTATCTATCATTATACATGCATCAGAGTGTTGTACTATGTGCATTACCGGGTGTAATTTAGTGATAGATAGCAGAAAAATATGATATACAAATCACCTCCCTTAAATTAATTTTGAGTAAATTGCAAAAATGGTCCTTGTGGTTTGGCCAAATTGTATTTGGTCCGTCAAATTTTGAAATTGCAAAAAACGTCTTTATTTTCAAGGTTTGGTTCGACTTTTGGTCCTTGGTCGACTTGAAATGACTAAAATACCCCTCTGCAATTTGTCCAAACCACAAGGACCATTTTTGCAATAATAAAAAAAAATTAAAATTAAAAAAAAATCTGTAAGAATTTTTTTTAATTCTTTTTATTTCGGTTTCAGTTTACGAGTAATAATAAAAAAAAAAATTATTTTTTTTATTTCAGTTTAAGTTAAGAGTCAAAAAAAAAACAAATAAAAATTAAAAATTTAAATTTTATTATTAATGATCGGTTTTCAGTTTACGAGAAATAATAAAAAAAAATTAATTTTTTTATTTCAGTTTCAGTTAAACAGAGCAGATAATAAAAAAAAATATAAAATTTAAAATTTTTTTAATTCGTTTTCAGTTTACTAGCAATAATAAAAAAATTAAAAATTTAAATTTATTATTTCGGTACAGTTTAACGAGCAATAATAAAAAACATTTTAAAAATTATAAAAAATTTTAAAATTTAATATTTTTAAACTATTCGCTCTAAAAACTGAAACCGAAAAAAAAAAACTTTTTTAATCTTTTTATTATTGCTCCCCTAAAACTGAACCGAAATAAAAAAGAAAGGAAATTTTAAATTTTTTATTATTAATGCACGAACAAAACTGAAATCGAAATAAAAAAATTTTAATTTTTTTTTTTTTTTTAATTATTGCTCGTAAACTGAAACCGAAATAAAAAAAATAATTTTTTAATTATTGCTCGTAAACTTAAACCGAAATAAAAAAATAAAAAAAATTCTTGCAGATGTTTTTAATTTTTTAAGTTTTGTTTATTATTGCAAAAATGGTCCTTATGGTTTGGCAAATTGCAGAGGGGTATTTTAGTTATTTCAAGTCAACCAATGACCAATAGTGAAACCAAACCTTCAAAATAATGACGTTTTTTGCAATTTCGAAATTTGACGGACCAAATCTACAATTTAGCCAAACCACAACGAACATTTTTGCGATTTACTCATTAATTTTCTATATAAACTCTTATAAACTAGTTTGAAACCCCGTTAGACATGCTTTAAAAAGCATACATGTACTTTTTGTGGCGGATTTGGAGGCTTCGAAATCAGTTGGTCTTTGACGCTTCGTCTCCTAATCGTTCGACGATTTTTGATGACATTGT
>BQNB010093149.1:0-26440 GCA_026074375.1 Tanacetum coccineum | reverse complement strand
AATTTTATCGTAAACGTTTTCACATTTTGTTATTATCAAAACATCGAGAGGTCGAAAAATATAAATAACGTTTATGGACATTATTTATATTAACAAATTCCAAACCCATTCTTGATTTTCAAATTCACGCCTCGTCGGAAAGAACGACCCGGGTCCAGTTTTAAACATTGTGGATAACGAAGTGAGAAACCAATACTTTCGGTAATACTATACTATATATTTGATTTATTTACCCCTAAAAAGGCAAATAATCATAAGTCATTAAAGGGATTTGGACCAAATGTTTATTTTTTGAGCCGAGTAGATATAAAAAGGGATATTGGGCTTTTTAAATGTATAAGTCTTCATGTAATGTCTTAATGGGCTGGTGGGCCCATTAAGTTTTCTTCGGTTTTGGCCTCGACTTTGACCTTTGACTTTTTCGAGATTGACATTGACTTTGACTTTTGTGGACTTTGACTTTATCACGCTCTTCCATTTCGTGCTCGATTTTGTTCGTTTTGGCTTTGTTTTTCGTCCTTTTGTGAATATCCGGTACCTGCACAGTACAAACACAAAAACAAGCATATATATGGCATTTTATGTGCGTTTTTGGTCGATTAGGGTCGTTTTATTAGGTAAATAGTATGTGTAATTAAGCACATACCAGAGGCACTAGTGGATGCCATGGATGTTGATAATGGTTGATGAATAATAAAGAAGATGGTGTGTTGGAGATGATCATTTGGAGGGAATTTATGAGAAGGAAATGGTTTGAAAATGGAATGAGTTTGAACTAGTTTAAATTATTCCAACATGTGTTCGAGCATTCTGGGCAAAGATAGCTGAGACTAGGTAAAAGAAGGTCAAAAGGCAAAAAAAATATTGTTTTATCCGTGAAATACTAGGGCGGTCCCCTTAAAATTAATGGGGCCGTCCGTGTTGAATTAAGGGGGCCGCCTCTGTTGTTCCATTTTTCACAGAAAAACAATTTTTCTCAGATTTTTGTGAGAGTATTTCTGTTTTGGTAGTTTATTTGCAGCAAGCCCTATTGAGTTTTATGAGCATATTTAATCATATAACATGTAATAAACACATTAAATTATGAAACCAAAGTGGCACAACTAGTTGATTTAATAAAACAACCAAATGTTTAAGTCATCATAGCAAACAAGTACTTAAAAATAACCAACACATAAGTCTTTCTGAATACATCGAATGATCACCACACAAGTTGTTAATAACATACACATAATGAAGTTTTAAATTGTCTTAAACTACACTTAGCCATCTAGCTCACTTCAATCCTATGTCTTCATTTCTTCTTCTTGCTAAACATTCCTTTTAGTGCCTTTCCAAATGATTTAAAACCTCCGCGCATCTCCTTATGCATTTGTTGCGTTTGGTTGATAGTTTTGGTAGTTGAAAGGATCAAGAGAGTTAAGGTATGTGGTAGGAGATGGAGTACTTACACGAGAAGTTTGGACATTATCATCATCATCAGTTAAGGTAGGTGGTAGGAGATGGAGTACTTGCACAAGAAGTTTGGACATTCATCATCATCATCATCATCGTGTTGATGAGATGACGTGCCTTGATGATGAGAGGATGAAGAAGAGACGGAATGACGTGCCTTGCCACGATCACTTCGAGGTCGTCGAGTTTGTTTTAGGGCAAGAGGACGCATGAATCAACAATGTCATAAATGCCATTGTCAAGATGAGGATATGTTTCCATGATGTGTCGATAAAGACGAGTAAGAAACATGCCATAAGGAAGATTAGTAGGTTGGAGTAATCTAGCACTTTGGTTTATTTTGATGAAATAAATAAGCAAGATTGTATTTGTTCTTCGGCAACAACACAACTACCAACATGTGAGCAAGATTAGCGGAAGATGACCCCGTTGTCCTCCCGTCGAACCCACATTTTCTCTAATACAAAGCTCTTCCCATTCTTTCATGTCAGGGCTTAATTTTTTGGCGAGAATTTGATTGGATTGAGAGAGTCGTTGACTTTAATTGGTTCGGATTACCATATTGACAAGTTCCAATTCAAGAAGTCGACGATTGTCATTGGGACTGTCGGATCAAACAATGATGATCGGTGCAATATGGTCCCTCGGTTTCTCGAGAATACTCAAGAGATGCAAGATCCCATTCGTTTGTAAAAACGGCTTGACCATTGTATGGAATTTTGAGAATTTGACCAAATTGAGCGAGAGTAAGAGTTATGAATTCGTGTTGAATCAAAAAGGAGATAACAAGGTAAACCGTATTCATGGTTTGTGACCGTGACTTGGCATGTGAAGTCTAGAAGAAATCTTGGAACAATGGTTCGTTTATTTGAAAAAGAGCTCATTGAAACGAATGTTAGTAAAGATACGCTCGATGTTGATGGATTTGTGGTTAAGCTTGATCAACATCAGACTTCGTGAATGTTGGTTTCAATAGGTTTGTAGAATTGGGCAATGGTAGGTGAGATGCCAGGAATTTTGGATACTTTTGGTATGTAGGATTTAGTGAGGGATATATCGGTTGTAGTAGCTTTCGGCATTTTGTCACAATAGATGTTGTTGATTGATTTGTTAGTGATTACCCCTTGCGAATTTTGGTTAATTGGATGATTTGAAGTTTTGATTTTGATGGTTATGGTGTTGGGTTTTTGTCACAGTGAGTGAGAGAGGGGAAGAAGAGTGAATGATGAGTTTGGCATAAAAATTCGTCTGAAAAGGGGTGTTTGTTTTCTCAGATAGGCGGTCCGCTTAATTAATTAAAGGGGCCGCCCTTTTTACACAGCCGGTCCCCTTAATTTTAAGGGGGCCGCCACCTGAAAGACCCTTTTTTTATTTTTGGCCTGAATTTATTTGATCCTTATTATTAATAATATATATTTATATATATATTTAGTTGTTTTAATGGGCAAATAAACTTAACATTATGTTTCAATGATAAAAGTGATAATTGACATTTTAATTAACCTTTCGTTAAAAAAAATTCTTGGATTATTTCAGACGAGATAATCAAGACGTCAATTTGAGAGGTGATTTAGAGATGAGATTTCTTGTAAGGAGGAGGTATTAATTTCTTCAAAGAAAAAGAAATTAATTGATTCGTTTTGAGATGAGACGAGAATAGATAGCGAAGATAATGAAATAGTAAGACGTGGTTGAAAATATCAACAAGTTGATTCCGATAGACGTAGATGATGGATCCGAGACGATCGTCGAGGTCGAAGGGAGTTTGTTTCATCCATAGTGTGTCTATGATCTTCGCGCGACTAATCCTACTTCTATGTTAATTGTTAACCACTAGCTTGCTCTTCTTCATCTACGTGAGTTTGCTATGTGGTCATAGAAGATTTCCATTTTGTAGATGTATGACTATAATCAACGCGAAAGAGTAGTTCATAGAGAACTAATCTCTTCAAAGCTAGAAAACCAACAAATGATATCTCTAGAGACTACACTATCTTCTAAGAACTAATTAAACTACAACATCATAGTAACATAGACATTTACTTATAATCTATATTCTACGAATATGAAAAGTGAGACGTACCTTAGTCTTTAGAATTGTCTTCATTAATGTCTTCATGATGTAAATGATAAGGGTTTATGGAATCCTATCATGAATTCATTATCCGGAGCACAGGAATGTTTGTAGAGAGCACACTACTTCAAAGGTTATGATGGCTTAGCCATTTGGTCCCTAACATTTCATGTATCCGAAGTTATTGTTTCCGCATATGTTTTGCATTTGATTCGAACACATGCATGGTGAGCATCTTCCCACCATTCAGTAAAGCTTGGTTGATGTGGATGATTCCACATTGTGTGATTAGTGTTAGAGTAATTTGGTCTACCTTGGTCTCTCCTAGGTTGAGGTGTTTTGGAACGAGGATGAGAGTTTTCATTTCTTCTCGGAGGAGGTGTTTTAGACCTCATTGTGGGTTTAGTAAATCCGACTCCGGGTTTTAAGGAGGGTTTGTAAAAATGTTTTACCACATCATCACTTGCAATAAGGAATGCTTAGTATTATTTAAAGTAATAAATTTTAGGTTTGATTTCTATTAATTGTTCTTTCGACTCAACTTCTTGGGCTTTTACAAACTTTATTTGTTTGGTTTCGCTAGGTGATCCTTTGGTAAAATTAAAACCTAACCCGGATTATCTAGGAAGTTTTTTGAGAACTTATTATTTTTTAAGTGAGTGGATTTTTTTTTTTTTTTTTTTTTTTTTTTTTTTTTTTTTTTTTTTTTTTTTTTTTTTTTTTTTTTTTTTTTACTATCAATTAAATTGATTAGCCTAGATATTTCTTTCTAAGTTCTCATTTTCAAGCTTAAGGTCTTGACATATTTTACATTCTCTTAATTACTTCATTTCCTTTTCTAACCTAGATTATTTTATCTCTTAATTATAGTGCTTCATTTTCTAATTATACTCTTAGCTTGTTTAAAGTTTTAATTTTTTTTTTTTTTTTTTTAGCCTGACTCTTTAGTCCTAATTTGCATAGTCTACTATATTCACTATCTAAGTCATTTTCTATAGTGATGATTTGGTCATCACTAATAGTATTTCGTTTTGGAAGTACCTATTGGAAGCTTTAGCATAAGATTACTTTTTGTCATTTTGTTTTTTCATCTTCATCTTTCCATCACTATCACTCCAAAGATCTCCAACTAAATGCTTTTATGGTTTTTGATATCTTGATAGTTTGGTCATTCTCTAAACGATATGATTTGGATCACAACACATTCAAAGCATTTTCTTTCGCCTTTGCCATTTTTTTCGTCTTTATATCTATGGAATGATTTTCTCTCTTCATTATGGTGGTCTTCGAATCATCTCGTCTTTTGATGAATTTTTGAAGTCTCGTATGGCCATGGCGTATTTCTTCCTCTTCACTATCGGGAGGTGGAGCTATGTCATCATAGAGATTCCTTTCTAGCTTTCAAGGCAATAGATCTACTTTGTTCTCTTTTGCATTTGACGGTTTCAGAATCTTTCTAATTATTTCTTCATAAATACTTTAAATTTCTAATAAAGTTCGTCAAGTGATAGAGTTGTTAGATTCTTTGTTCTTCAATTTAGCCGTGACTTTTGCTCGTAATTTTAGGATGCAATGTATTAGAAAATTTTCTAACAAAAAGTTTGCTCGAAAAATCTTTCATCAAAGTGCTTTTAGACTAGTAATAATTAGTGTTAATTTAGCAATATGACTTATATATGTTTCCTCTTCCGGAATCATGTATTATTATATTGTTGAACATGAAGATCTATGTTTGTTAGCTTTGACTTTGATTATTCTCTTGATGAGTGTTTATAAAATGTATCCCTATATATCTTTTGCTGTTTTTCACATAAAAAATTCTTTATTTCTTTTCGTTAGTAGTGCATTATAAATTACCATTTTGGCTTCATTATTTTGTAGCTAAGTTTCTTTTTAAGATCAACGTTTTGTATTTGAAAAAGGTCCAATTTATCCTTTTTAGTCGATAATTATTTTGGATAGGAGAAAATCACCATAGGTAATTAACATGCCAAAAGATCTAGATCTTTTTGACTTCACATAGGTTCGAAATGTATTTTTCCTCCAATAAATAAATCCATCACTTTCAATAGTGGTGGTCTTTGCATAGATTGCCCTTCTAAATATTTTTCCGATTTCATAGATCGATTTTCTAAGTTTTTTTAAACAAAATACATTTATTTTTTAAAAAATCGTGTTTAGCGTGGCTCTTTAATACCACTTGTGGAAAGCTTGAAGGGGGGTTGAATAGTTTACTTGATTTTTAATTATGGTTTTAAGGTGTTAATATAATTTTAGATTTACTTTATCGTAAAATTCAACTCTTGTATAATATGAACAATATCCTTATCTAAACAATCAATAATATGAAAAGTAATGTAAGACAAGAGATAAGAGTAAGAACAATCAAACCACAACACAAGGATTTATAGTGGTTCGGTAACGAAGCACCTCTTCGCCCTACTCCACTCCCCTGAGCACCAAACTGAGAGTTTTCTTCATTATGACAACAAACTTCCTTATGGCAGAGAAAAAACGTTGGAATTACACAACGTTGCTTACACCGATGGACGACACAAGCTAAATGTCGAGTTTAATCCTTAGCTAGAACCAATCTAAAACACAAAACAACTTCACGACTTCATAACTCACGACTTCTTCTCAACTTTAACTTCACCACTCTATTTATATCACAAAATATCTAACCCTACTTGGTAAGAATCACCACTAATAACTATACTTACAAAAAGGGGGGGGGAAAAATTTTATCCCCTCAAGATCTAGCTACTACACAACAAATATCAAATATAACATTGATTGACAAACTATGTGATATGGTTGCAAAACTAGATTGCTTATACAACTTGAGGTGTAATACTTATTCACTGTTGTGTAAAAGTATTCTTCTCTTACACTTGAGGAATTAAGCTTGGATCACTCAGAAACAAAGCTTTATGATTAAATGATCAAAGAGTTTTAGAGAGGATATGTGGGCTGTTTTGAGCAGAATGAATGAGTGCAAAAGGTGAGAAAATTGTGTGAAGAAAGTTAGATTTAAAGGAAAAAAAAAGGACAAACTGGGGGAGCGTCTACCTAGGGGCGGTCCCTTTAAATAGGTGGGAGGTCCCCTTAATTTAAAGGGGGGCTGAGTGTATTTAGGGGGCCGCCCAAGACTAGGGCTTCCCCAGTTTGTCTTTTGTGTAGGGGGGATTTTCTGGAACTTTTCTAGCCGTTTTAGGTCCGAAAATTTGAATTTCAAAATGTTTATTTTGAATAAAACATTTTTTTAATTGTAGAAAATGTTTTGTAATGTTTTAAAAATGTTTACAACATTTTATAAAAGTGTGAGGTTGAATAAAAATTTCCTTTGATCATAAAATGCATTAAGCATTTATTTATTCATACCTTTAAGTGATGTATTTGTTGAAATGAGAATTTACTACTAATTACTTGTTTACGTTTAATTTTACGTTGAACGTTTTTATATTTTGTGATTATCAAAATGTAAAGATGTGAAAAAATATTAGTAATGTTTTTAGGCATTATATTTTATCAACAAAAGCTCTAAGACAGCTAGACTTAAAAGGAACTAAGAAACTTTGAGCCTTAAACTAATTTAGCTTATAAGCTTGAATAAGCTCAAACCTAAGCCAAATAAGCTACAAGGGTCTTAAACCTAACCTAACAAGCAAATATAAACACAATTTAAGCAATTCAATAAGCCGGATCATTCAAATAAGCAAATAGCAGTTTGGCTAAAAAGATACTTAAAACAGCCTAATAGGGAACTTTTAAGCTAGTTAACCAATAAGCTAAACCTTAAAAGTTTAAAACAGGTCAAACTACTACTATAAGCTACTAGAATAAGCAAAATTTAAGCAAATTGAATGACTAATAAGCTAGAAAATGACAAACGAAAAGGGCTGTTTAACTCAGTATATGCTGAGTTTTTCAAGTTTTTGTAAAAACTAAAGGGCTTATTGCAGCCCTATATTAAGCTATGTAAATGAAGACTAAATTATGAAATAAGCTAAAACAGATGAAGACCTATATCTAATGAACTAGTGCTAAGAAAATTAGAACCTAAAACAAGCTTAATCTAACCTAATTTTCCTAAAGAAAATGAGGCTTTAAACTTTTGAAAATGAGACTTACTAACTTTGACAGATTTTACTAAATTCAAATGAATGCACACTTAAAAACTAACCGATTTCTACTGCATTTTAAGGAATAAAACAAGCATGAAAACAACACCAAAAGCCACTAATAAGAATCTAAGCAAATAAGCAACTATATCAAACTCAAAATACCACAGATTCTAAGAATGAATAGAAACTACCTTAAAACTTAAATGTAAACTATAACAACTTGTAAAAACTAACTTTTAGGCTAATTAAGGCTTGTTAAAGTTAGCATGATGACCCAAAACAGTTTTAAACTCTTTTTGACCCATTTTAAGTCTTAAACCAAACACCCCTTTAAATTAATAAAAACTATTTTGAGCTTAAGACAGACTTTGAAAACTTATGAAAAGCACAGACAGATTAAGCATAAGGTAAATTAAAGACAAATAAGCAATTAAAACTCAAGAATAAGCACTTAAAATAAGCAAACAAGAATAAGCAGTTTAAACTAAAAAGTGACAGTTATGATGAAAACTTTAGACAAATTAGACTTAATCAACAAGCAAGTAACAATAAGCATTAACAAACATAAATAAGCAGAAATAAACAGTAATAAGCAATAAATAAGCAATAAGCACTTTTTAAGCTAAAAATGAAAAGGAGAGAGTACCTTGCCCTTTGCTCTAAACAAGGGCAAATAAGCTCTTAATGAGCTGATCTACAAGATCTAGATGTAGAACAAACTAGTAAAACCCACAATCCCTTCCAAATCTGGCTTGTCATCCACATAAGCTCTTTTTGAATGATTTTTGGTAAAAATAGCTTAAACACTATAAGTTATTGAAAAACTTATAGTGTTTAAGTAAAACAGCTAAAGTAAGTAAATAAAAGCTTATAAGAGATTAAGCAAACATTTTATTATCATAAAATTGTATTAACTTAAAAAAATAGGACTTAACATAAAAACATTAATTTCATTAAACTTAGAAACAAAATACAATGCTTTTTAAAGGAAATACAAATAAGCTAAAACAAACTTAATATAAGCTGAAAATCACAAATGAAAAGCTGAAAACTAGATGTCTCAGCAGGACTAGAGGTCTTCTCTTTTATATCTGGCTTGAGAAAGTTCTAGGTCTTGAAGGTGTGTTTCTTGTGTGAGTGAGCTCGAAGTCTTCATCATAGCCATCCATTTATCTTGTTCTCCAAGTTCTATGATCTAAGCCCTTGATTTTGGTCCTTGTCTCATTAACGAATCAAAAATTAAGGGATTGCCAAGGTGGATTTGTTGGTTTATGAAGTGGGGTTGAATTATGAGAGTGATAGGTTTGTTTGTTGGAGCAGGGGTCGAGGTGTAACACCCCCAAAAATATGTCGCAGCGGAAATATGTCCGGGGGCGTTACTTCATAATACAATAGCACAAGATACAAGAGAACGACCTCTAAATGTGTCGTTTGAAAAGTTATCTCGTTGATTTTCTTGAAATTGATATAACATTTGTCCCATAATTGCATCAACAATGATAGCTTGAAACAATACAACGAGATATGATCATGTTGGAATGTTCAGTAGACTCCAATGCATATCAAGTAGATCAAGCATCTAATTCACCTGAGATAAAAATAAAACATGCTTAAAAGTGTCAACATTAAAGTTGGTGAGTTCATAGAGTTTTGTAAGTATAAATGTAAATGTTGGAATCCAAAGATTTATAACGTATGTATGACCATTTCAATCCTTATAATAATCGCCAAAAGTGTAAGAGTAAATGTAGAACCAAAAGAGTTTTTAGTGTTTATTGCTCCACCGCAATATAATGAAAAGTGTTCAGAAATTAGTAATGTTCAATAAGTAGTATGGACAGTGAGATCGTTGGTTTTTCAAAATGTATGGGTCTACTATAACAAATACAGTACCACATAGATAATATTTACTGTTGCGCTAAGCTCTGAACCGAAACTTAAGTATTCGGGTGCTATAAGTTAGTGCCCGGTAGGTTGCATTGCTAGCCAACCTTGTTTCCTCAAATGTAATGCGGTCCGTGTACATGGTGTGGCGTTGTTATTCTACCCGGACGGGGGGAGTTCATGTACTAAATAGATCTATTCACAGCATTCGCGCTCCCTCAACCGGTCCTCCGGTCAAGAAATTAACGGTTCATGATAGGGGGACTTCATGGCAATAGAGTAACTTAGGCAAACCACGTAAAAAGGGAAATTCTCACATAAAGTACTTGTGTCCAAGTAAAAAGTAACATTGTATTCGTACTAGCGTTGAGTACTTAAATGCCAATAAGTAGAAAAGGTTGATTAAATCAATTAGTTGAATTCGAAAATGAGTAATGTAAACAATTTCGTAAACATGTATGCAAATGAGTAAGTGACAAGGTATGAAAACCAAAATTTGTAATCAACATGTAATTTTGGTTTGTAATGAATTGTAAAAATTCAAGTTTTGTAATCCAAGAGTGTAGAATAGTATGTAAAAAGATATTGTAACTGAATATGTAAACAAGTTGTATTGAGCTTGTATTCTCCCCCAGATTTGTAAGTAATGTAAAAACAAGTGAAAGAGGGGCTATAAAACTCACATTGATGGATGAAGAACGAATTGGCGGGGAATGAACTTTGAGTATAAGACGAATCGGGAAACTGAAACGGCTGACCATGGTCAGTTGCAGCCTTGTTTATATACGGCTAAGTCACCACTATGCTAGGTAATGCGTTTGGGGTTTACCGTGATTGTTATGTCACGTGACACGTTGATAAAAGATTTAGATTTAAAGTTGTAATAGTTTGGTGGTTGGTTAAATAAATAAATCAAAAGTAGACGCAAAGTGTGTAATATATATTCTTTATATATTACTTATGAAAAATAACCCTTATATAAATTTATACCTGAATTACGTATATCAAAGACCATTCAATTAAAAGACTTAATTAAAAGTTATATTATCCTTGCAGGTATATATATAATATGTGTATATAATTTATTAAACCAATTAGTTTGACACCATTAATTATTGAAAAAGGCTTGTACATAAGTTGACACATGTGCTTATCGTTATGAATTAATCAAACATTTTGTAACGGTTTATAATCATTATAAATATAATTTAACATTTATAAATTATGTTTTCATTTCTTTAAAGGTCTGTGTCTAACACACTCACCTTATTTGTAAAAGTATAGTTTTGTCGTTTGTTCCAGGTTATTGCATATATATTATAAATATTTTAAAATATAACTTTAGTTCTATTTGTTGGTTTTATAGAATAATAGGAAAACTCTAGTAAAACATTTATAAGTTATAAAACTTTATAATTTCGCCATGGCATTTCCATTTATAATCGATTTTCCATATTTATTAAGCTCTAACATTATTCCCACTTAATCAAGAAATCAATATTGCAAACTTTACAAGTGTTTTTAAATGTATAAAGCATATACATTATTTCAACGAAATAATAATAATTATTTCATTTATTTACACCATTTTTAAACCCCAAAAATACCAATATATATATCCTGTTTTTAGTTTTATAAATTCTCGTTAAAATATATAAAATTAAGACATTATTTATTGTAATTATCATTTTAATTCAAACACACCCTTTTGGTAAACCAGCTCACCCCAACGCTCCCTGCGTCATCCTATTATACCAAACAGCCCTTATGGCTGCTAATATAAACCAAACACGCCCCAAGGCTGTTTAACAGCCAAACTCCCTATGTGGGTGTTTATAACCAAAACAAACGCCCCCCTTGGGGCTGTCATCAACCAAACAGCCCCCTTGGGCTGTTATCCCATAAACCAAACGCCGCCTAGCTGTTGTGTATCAACAACAAACGCACCCTGATGGTGTTTAGACACGCCAAACGCACCTTACTCTGTGTTACAAACCAACCCGACAAACAAACACCCCCGGCTGTTATGAACCCGAAACAAACACCACCCTGGGGTTGCGTCTTTTAAAACAAGAGAACACTCCTAGTGCTAACGACCGGGTCGCACCCTATTGGTGGCGTGACAGCCAAAACAAACGGACCTATGTGGTCTATAACGAAACCAAACGCACCCTTATTGGGTGTTAAACCCATAAACAAACACGTCCTAATGGCTGCTGCCATTAAACCAACACACCACATGGTGGTTTTTGTACAGCCAACGCACCTCGTTGGTGCCTCGGACACAACCAAACGCGGCCTAGCCGCTATTACTGAAAACCAAACGGATCCTTGTCGGCTTTTCCTTAAACCAAACACCCTCTCGGGCTGTTATACGCGAATCAAACACCCCTTGCGGTATGAAACCCAACCCGAACGCACCCTTGCGGGTTACTGTTATGATGGTGGTGATGCTGATGAAGTCATGGCGATGATGATGATGATGGTGTAGGTGTAGGTGTAGTGGTCGTGGGGTTATGAAGGTGGTGGCGGCAGTGAGGTGGTGGTGATGGAGAGGATGAGTGGCGGCGCGTGGAGTAGGGGATCGGATAGATCCATTGGTGAGGAGTATATTTGGAGTTCGCCGGAAAGGGTCGCCGGAAAAACTTTTCCGGCGGTGGTGACTGTGGCCGGCGGAGGGTGGCGGCTGCCGGATATTGTGGGAGAGAAGGGAAAGGGTTTATAAGTTTTTGTGTGTGTGAGTTTATATGTAGAAATGAAGAAAAGATATATATATATATTTTTAGTAAAAGTAAATGGGCAAGTTTTAATAGATAGGGGTCTAATTTGTAAATGTTTAATATAGTTTTTAATAAAACGGTTCGGGACTCGTTTGAATGACTTAACGGACGATTCAAATCTCAAAACTTTCGCCATTGTTTTCCGAATCATTTTTCTGATAAAAATGAGTATTCCACTCGACTAATTTTCGTAAACGTTTTATAGATTTATTTAAAACGTTTATTATTCATTATATTTATTTTTCCTGATAAACTTTATACGTGAACGATTTGTACACTTTTAATAATTGCGCTTTTGAACATACGTTTTCGATTAAAAGATAACTAAATACCCCTATTAAATATTTTATTTAATAAACTTATGGTATTTAAAATACAAATTTAATTATTTTGGGGTCGAGGCTTTAGGGTCCGAGTTGTGAAAATGTGGTTTAGCTGGTCGTTTTTGATAATTCAACTATGAATTAATATATATCTTTTTCGTTTTCGAATCAAATAAGTTAAAAATAACTTTGCACTCGAGGTGTGTAATAATAAATATGATTAAAAGACTAAAAGTCAATGAGTCAAATCAGACTCGAAAAGTCAATGGCTAAAATAGGCTTTTAAAAATCCAAAAATTCTCGGATGTTACAGTACCTACCCCTTAAAGAAATCTCGTCCCGAGATTAAATTTGTGTTATCCGTTTGTGTGACCAAGAAAAGATTTAAAATTTAGTAAACCAGTTCTAAACAAGACGCTGATAACTTTGTTCAGAAAAATTCGGTGTTTCGACACTTCTCAATATAAAAAAAAATTGGCTAGGTTTGACCAGGATATTTAATCCATCAAAATATGTATTTCCCAAAATATCATTACAGATCTTATGTCTGATGTAAACGCGTTATAAAGAAAATCTCTTAATAGTGAAAACCTCAAGAGGAAAGTGTAGTCGCGTGGGTATGTTTGTATAGGTTTCTAAATGTCCGAGGATGGAGTCTCGTTTCTGCTATCTGCAATGTTCGATGATTCACATCAACGTGGCTTATGGATGTAAGTACCCAACTTACTTGGTAGTACTAGGATGTATCACAACCTAAGTCTTCCTACTCGTGGCCCGAAATGAATAGTCCGACTATCTATATCCTCGATAGGTGTTATCTCGTTTAAGGTGGGGTTGCATTACCTATTGGCTAAAGTTGTATCAGTCGGGACCGCTCCAGGACCCAACCACGACAACTATAACGACGATAACTATAACAAACGGTGATGGGATGCAGAGGGTGAGGACATTTCGAGAAACAATATTCCCAGAATAAAGTTTAACAAATGGGAGGAGCTCGCGGAAGAGCTTATGCGATAGACGGCGGAATATGGTACTCAGTCGTTATTTCGAGGATGAATCAACTCCATCAGCTCAAGTGTGTAACAAGTCTGTTAGTTCCACGAACAGTTCGTGATCGCAAGGATTGGCAACGGCAAAAGTAATAACTTAAGTATGTGATAAGGTAGCTCCAAGTGAGGCCTTAAGATTCTGCTGAGTAGTAAGACACGATTGTGTTTCTAGACCTTTTAAAGAATTTCGGTGATGATTGAGTTCAGGTTCTTACTCGTCTCATATCGGATATTATTAAGCCCACTCATTTATAATTCATTATTTGCATAAAGAAGCGTCCCAATTTATGTAAATAATGAATTGATAAACTTATGGTTCGGGGATTTACAATTTATTTATTTAAATGAAGAGGCGTCCCAATCCTTTCAAATAAATAGATCATAAATCATCCTACTTAATAATTCCCGATGCAATACGCGTACTCACATAACCTCCAAGGCGATGGCTGACATGACGATGCATGTGCTCTAATGAGTATGGGACGAGTGTTCCAAACTCGTCTTCGGAGACGGGGAGTAAAACTATCAGGAGATCGTCATCGTGCTCAAGATCGTTAATGAGTACTCGGTTAGAGTAATTAAGGTAAAGGTCTTTATGAACGAGTCAACATAGCAATTATCATATAAATCCTCCTATTACAAGTCCCGCCCATACAAGACTTGTAATACTTAGATTCATACATAATTCCATGTAAACAAAAATTATAACGGTCTTCGTGTAATACTATATTGTATAAAGCTATGAAGAAAATAATATTCTTAGAGACCATTGTTTAACTTACAATGTCTGAGAACGAAGTGAGACCATTGCGCAACTCACAATGTCTGACGAGTAGAATGAGACCATTGTGCAACCCACAATGTCTTAAAAATACAAGATGAGACCATTGTATAACTCACAATGTCTGACGAGTAGAATGAGACCATCGTGCAACCCACAATGTCTTAAGAAATGCTCTGGTATTTATATAATAATTCTTATATAAATAAGCGTACGATATACGCGAAAGGAATGCAAGCATATATATATACATTATATATATGTATGCCACGTAAGCACTTAGTGCAGCACGTAATGTAAGCACATAAGCAAGTAGCGTGTATGCACTTTGAAAATGTTTGATGTGATGCAATGTTTGTGAAAACGACTATAGTCTAGGGTAAAATATGCAACCTAGTTCTCTATAGCCAGTGCTCTGATACCAATCTGTAACACCCCCAAAAATACAACAATGACAGCGAATACCACATGGGTGCTACTTCCATAATCACACAGCGCTAGATACAAGAGGAACGACCCTCTAAATGTGTCGTTGTAAAACAATCTCGTTGATTTAAATCAAAACTTGAATTAATATAACATTTGTCCCATAATTGCATCACAATGAAAAGCTTGAATGTATAGACTCCAATGCACTTCAAGAAATCTGAGCATATAATTTCCCTGAGAAAAACATGCTTAAAAAGGTCAACATAAAGTTGGTGCGTTCATAGGTTTCTTGTAAATACAAACGTTAGTTTCAATAAGTTATCTGCCCCCCCACTGTATCATACAGTGTCATATAACAACATTATGACTACTGTCTCCCTACAGTATCATACAAATATTTGTGTGACCATTTAAATCTTACACTTCATTGCCAAAATGTATGTATGATTTTTAGAAATCAATTAGCTGTAAAATATGCAAGACCATTTCTATCCCCAAATAGTCCCAAAATGTACGTGTCAAAGTTGGATCACAAATATCCAAAAATATGTATTGCCACTTTATTCAAATGTGTATAAAACCATGATTACCATTACTTTAAGTTCATGAACTGTGACGTAGACTTAGAGTATTGCGCACTTTATTCAAGGCACTGTAAAAGTGTAACCCATAGTAGGGGCGTGGTTGTTCCCTCCAAGAACACCCGGGCGATGATAAAGAATATGTTCCCCCGTTACCGGTGTCCCCTCCAAGGACACCCGGGCAATAATAAAAGAATATGCTTTCCCCCGTTACCGGTGTCCCCTCCAAGGACACCCGGGCAATAATATGTATATGTGATTGTTGACCCCGCAGGCGCCAATCCAATCGTAATCCGACATGGTATAACGTTCGTTCCCGGTGATAGCTAGTCACCCGAACGGGGATTGTCAATCCCAAATAGATCTATCTTATAACCTCGCGCTCACCCACCAAGTGATTTTACAGTTCATGCAACCTAAGCTATCCATAATCTCATAAAAGTATAAAATGCGTTTACGTTCCAAAAAGTAACCCGATATTTGTATCTCCTCGCGAGATAATATAGAATGATTATGTAAACCAAACCGGTGTATTCAAAGCCATGTAAATGCGTATGTATACAATTATGCAGACGATTGAAAATGAGCAACGTAACGAGTTTAAAATCAAACACTAATTGAATTGTAACAAGCAAATGATCTCACCCGAAAATATATGTAAACATTTAAAACGTGAGGGCTATGAACTCACCTGCGGATTGAAGAACGATTGATAGTAGGCATCTAAATTCACATTGATGCATGAAAATGATTTGACCGATAGGCCCTAATATGCACTATACGAACGAAGACAAGCTGCCTGACCGTTGAGAATGCATGCTTAAACTTAACGCTAAGTCCCTCAGCCTAGGAATAATGTGTTTGGTTTCCCGGTGAATTGTTATGTCACCGCGACACGTTGATAAAAAGATTAGATTTAATCTTTGAAATGGTTTGGGGTTGGTTGTTAAATACATAAATTTAGAATATCTCAAGTGTTGGTAATATATATACTTTATATATTTACATATGAAAAAATAACCCTTAATAACGCTTCATACCATGAGTTATATCACAAAGACAATTAATACAAAGATTAGTGAAAAGTATTAAACCAGCGGTATTATATATAAAGTGTCTGGATAATTAACCCATTATTGAACTTGTTTTCTGAAATCACCGCTTAATAAAATAAAGGTTCATGTATAAACGTAGTCATACGTTTTAAGATTTCCAATTGTGTTAAACAATGTCTGTAAAGTCCTTTTACAACAATTATTAAGTTACCTTTTAGCTGATAATTATAGAATATAAAATAATATTTTATAACTTATATTTCATTTCCTCGACGAATCGCGTCTAAAAATATCAGACTCATTGTAAAATATAGATTTCCGTCCGTTTCAGTTCTATGTACTAGTAAGCTTTAATATATTTAAAATATAACTTTAAGAGCCCTTTTTATCGGTTATAACATAATATAAAACTATTGAGTAAAACATTACTAAATATAGAAATTTATATAAAATTTTCTTCATTGACTTTCCCGTTTAAATAACTTATTCCGTTTCTTAAAGACTCTACGTTTCCCTTTAATCAATAAATATTGAAATCATACGTTTTTTCAAATATTTCAGATGCACGCGCTTTCTAGTTAATAAAATATATGTTTGCAAGTATTCACTTCCATTTCCAACTACCGCGTTATCAATATGACATATATATTCACGTTTTTATATCGAAACTCAACAAACTAAAATAAATATTGTTATTTATATATAACCTTAACCGCCCTTTTGTTCCGATTTATAAATTATAAATCTCGTTAAATTTTATATTCATAATAAATTTTTAATATATATTTATTGTTATATTCATCTTAACTCACAAAATAAATATTTATAATTTATTTAACCAGTTTAAAAACCACCAAATAAATAGTTTATCCAGTTTTAATAATTATTAAAACTTAAGTTATTTTTATTTGTCGTTTTGATAATATAAACCAAACAAACCCTCGTCGTTTCCTCGTTGATTCGCTAAACCAACCACGCCCTCGTTGTGAACCTGCCAACCGAACGCACCCTTAGTTATTTTCTACTTAACAAAATGACCCTAACGGTTCTATCAAAACCAAATATACTCCCGGCTGTGAACCACAACCACCCGACACGAACACCCTTTTTCGAGTCTACCCGAACCCACAAACACATCCCTCCCCCCTACCTGCTGATAAGCCGAACCAACAAACACATCCCCCCTACCTGCTGATAAACCAAACTAACCCGTACCCGCTTCGGTGCTTATTTCAAACCCACACGCAAACCAAACCCATCGAAACAAATACCCTCGGCCGTCCCCGGCTGTCCCGACCCAACTCACAAACAAACACCCCTAGCTGCTAAACACAACCCGAACACCCCCCCCCCTTGCGACTTCCAGTCCGAACAAACAAACACCCCCTTGCGGGGTTTTACAACATCAAACGCACCCTTGTTGTGGTGTTAACCACAAAACCAAACGCCCCGTGGTACTAGTCTCGTGCTACCCCAACACACCCCCATGGCTGCGAAAATCACCAACGCCCCCTTCGTTGGCTGTCACAGCCAAACACACCCGCGTCGGGTGGCTTCAACCCGAAACAAAACGCACCCCTCGCGGTGCTGGTTTACAAACCTCAACGCACCCTTGTTCCTGGTTTTGAGGCCAAAACGAAACACACCCTATTGGTGTTTATAGAAAACCAAACGCACCTTCTGGTGCCGTTACAACGAAACCAAACGCACCTTTTTGTTGTTGGTGGTTATAAAACCACGCGCACCCTTGGGAGGTGGCGGTTGTGGTGGTGGTTTCGGTGGAGATGGAGTGACGGGGTGATGATACGATGATGATGGTGTAAGTGTGGAGGTGGTGTCACAGTGGGGAGTGGGGAGGCAGCGGCGGTCGAGTGGTGGTGGTGACGGCGCGTGACCGAGAGTGAAATAGCGGGTTGGATAGATCGGCTCACGAGAATCATTTTTGGGGTTCACCGGAAAACTCCGCCGGAAAACTTTTCCGGCGGTGGAGCAGTGGTGGTGGCCGGAAAGTTGGCCGGAGAAGATGGTGGTGGGAGGGTGGTGGCCGGCGGTGGGGTATGAGAGAGAGGAGAGAGTTTTTAAGAGAGTGTGTGTATGTTTTTGATGGAAATGAAATTTTGTATAAAGAAAATGTATTTATATTAATACTTTAAAGACAAATGACAAGGATTAAATAGTTTTAGGGTAAAATGTGTAACTTTTTCATATACATTTTGATAAAAGCGGTTCGGGGACTCATTTGCGAGCGACTTAAACGGATGATTCATATCTCGAACTTGCGCCATTGTTTCTAAATCATTTTTCTGATAAAAATGATAATTACTTGATAACATGTTTCATAAACATTTTATAATAACAATTAATAAAATATCTGTTTATTCATTTTGGAACCGGTTTTCGCTTCGTCCAAAATAAAAATGGATTTCAACCCGAGTATTCGCGTTATCCACAACGCTTTTAATTAAAAATGATGACTAATTTATTTAATATTTTTATTAAATAAATACTGATAATTAAAAACAAGATCTAATTATTTTTGTGTGTCCGCGTTGTATGCTGTTCGAAAAATGTTTGCGGTGCTGTTTTAGCCCTTTTCGGCTCGTTTCCAGGTCTCGGGCAAAACTGAAAAGTTGTCAGGAATGTCGTTTCACATCAAATTGCTTTAGAGTCCGAGTCGTGAAAACGTGATTTAGATGGTTGTTCTTGTAAGTCAAGCCAGACCTAAAAGTCAAAGAGGTAAAATAGTTATCTTAAAAATCCGAAAATTCTCAGATGTTACACAAAAGATTTTTCCGGTCATTCAAAATGATAAACCTCCTTCCCTACACAAAACCGGACCCACAAACTATGACCCCCACATATAATGCTACATGAATTTTGACATGGGGTGGGGTCCCATGTCAGCATAAAATAAATTTAAATAAAAAAAAAAAAAAAAAAATTTTAAAAAAAAAAATTAAATATTTTTAAATTATAAAAATAAAATTAAACAAAACAAAAAATTAAAAATTTTAACACACACAGGGGGAACAAAGGCGTGGGATCGGGGTATTTTTTTGTCGTGAAGTGAGACAATTTGGGTGACTTGGAGCTTCATATACCAGACACATGCCATTCGGCATGACCCACCCATCTCTTGATCACATAATGGCTGGGATATTATGGTAAACCAAAAAAAAATTTTTTTTTAAAACATCTCCCGAGTGGGCATCTACTAATAACTTTTCTTTAATGACACATTAACTTTCTAAAATACATTAGTTTCTACTTAAAACCAATTTGTAAATGTGGAAAGTAAAAGATTTTAATGAACACGTTAACTTTCTAAAATACATTAGGATAGTAACCGCTCGTTGAAGCGGCGTGTACCCTGTAATAAAAACTCTTAACAAACAAAATTATTCGATAATATATCTTACGTGATAATAAATTTACGTATAAAAAGAATTTTAATATTGCATAAGTATTTATTTTAGTTGTAACTTGGAAAACAACAACGTTTAATTTGACTCGAAAATATATTTTTATTTTGTGTGTTTGCTTGGTATATGTAATGATTTAGAACTTAAAACAATTTGGGTAAGATAATCATAGTAAGGCAGTTTAGACTAACCAAATAGTTCTAAATTCAGTAGTGATTTGATTTAATTCACGGTTAAACAATCATTCTATTATTCATACACTAGTTCTGATATTTAATTTAAAAAAAAAACTAATAATTAAAATGACAAATTTTTGGTGATTAAAATTTGTATGGCATGTTATATATGAGACAACCTATATTCACTTTATTCAAATTTATATTGTTAAGACCCAGGCCGTTTTTGAATTTTTAAAAGTTTTGAGAACCCTCGACGAAACTATGTAATGAAGCTTTTCGAGAAGGAACGTTAAATAAAAAGTGGTCCATCGTTGATAAGATATAATGGCAATTAGTTTAATTTAAACAGTTAAACAGTATTACGTATTTAAGATATTTTCTCATCTCAATACTTTTTTATTCGTGAAGAACATGTGTACACATGCATATAATTGTTAACGGGACAAATTTTGGATCCTATTATATTTTTGAGACCCTGGGTGGTCGTCCACCTTGCACACTCTCAAAGACGATAATGTTAAGACCAGATGTTCATCGGCTCGATTATCGGGTTGTTCGGTTAATTTTTTCGGGTATAAGCAAAAAACAGAACCGAATTCAAATTGATTTAACTGAACCGAGAACCAAATTTGAATTCAATTAGGTTTTCGGGTTAACCCCTATAACCCCAATTACATAATAGTTAATTATTATAAATTTAGTTATATAGATTTTTAGAAGGAAAAAAAATATTTCAAGCTTAAAATATACTAAAAAAACCCCTAATTTTGACATTTTTATAAAAACCCTTTATTCTATCTTTTAAACCTTTTAAATTAAAACTAAATTAAATGATTTTAAATAAATTTGATTTCTAATTTTATTTTACTAACTTAATAAAACTAAGTTCTAATTTCTATATTTCTAAACTAAACTTTTAATTTTACTAACTACTAACCCTTAAAGATATTAATACGTATACATGTACATATAATTACGTACACACATGAAATTATACCATCATTTTCATTGTCACTAAAATGTGACCAAAATGAAATGCCCATAACAACCATAAACTCAATCACAATGAGACGATCACGCTCCATGGATTGGTATCCAAACTCACATAAGATCACATAAACACATGATTATTATAGCACATAATAATATTCAAGTCAATACCAATAGTTTGACTAACCTGCTCAAAGCACAGTTGTCACAAGGCATCCCGGATAGTGTTTGAAAAAGTGCGACCAGTGTTTTCATCCATGGTGGTGTTCGATCCCCTTTTGTCCGATTGGTTTTGATTTTGGAGTATCCTTATGATCTGTGTGTAAGCTATCTATAAGTTTTGTATATGTTGTTCTCAAAAGGTGAATGTAGGCTGTCGTTGCCATAAGCCGTGTGTATGTTGTTATGCATACTTATCATGCTCTATATTGTTCTAGTAGATGCGATAATTTCTTTTCATCCTGGCGGGGAAAGCGTGCAAAGTTTTGCAGCCATGGTGGGTTGATGCCGTTGTGTATATGTTTTGTGTTCGTTGTGATCGAAAGGTGTGTGTTGGCCAGCGTTTCCATAAGGCGCGTGTATGCTGCGGTGTAATGGCCTTTGATGATACAATATGAATACAATAAGACTTCTGGCATTGAATCATCTTAACTGTGATTGGCATTGGGTAATTTCAACCCGTATCTTGGTTAGGCATCTTGGATTGTATTTAAACAAATGCAACCGATGTTTGCAACCATGGCGGTGTTCGAACCCCTTTTTCTAGTCATGTAAAGGTATTTTATTTTGACACCAGCTTGGATGTCTTTTAAATGGATAGTAGGGAGAGCTCAATAGGTTTGCAGCCATGGTTGATTTATATCTCAGCCATATCCTTTGGTGGAAATTTTGGTACCTAAAACTGTACTAGTAAGGTTTTAGTGTCAAGCTTTGTAATCTTCGATGTGAGATTATTTTGTGCATCATGACGGGGCCATCTTCGTAAGTTTGCAGCCATAGTAGATTGATGTTTGAGCTACACTGTTAAATCTCGGGTTCCAACAATGATTTGTTAGATAGGAATGATGTATTAGAGTTATTGATGTGATTCAAAAGCTTTAAATTTATAAGACTAGGACTACCGATTATTAGATGGAAACACACGGGTAAAGTATAATAACCCACGTATGTAGTATAATATTTCAGGTAAGACCAGGTCGTCCACAGGGATTTGATTATGTTCGTATATCACAAGTTTTAAGACAATTTTTTTAACAACTTTTTCAAATGAAATATAATTGTTGAAGGATTCAATAATAAAGAAGTATGACTACTCGGATAGTTTCATATAATGCCTAAGCAAGGGTAATTATTACGATATTCACTTTTAGGACTTAACTTATAAAAATGTTTTTTCGTCAAAAGACGTTTTCACAAATTAACTAGATTTAACATAAGACTTATATTAGTTAACTTAATCACATGTGTCACACAAATAATCAAGTTACTATTATATCAAATCTATTTTGTTCACCATTTAACGTAAGCGGATTTCTCCAACCAAACAATAAAGATCGTAAACAAATCTTTAAAACTATAATGAACACAACGGGCCTTTCGACCTATACCTTTATGCGTATATAAACAAAGTTGATAAATGATATTGATAAGATTAGATACAATTGGATCGCAATGCAAGCTTAAGATTAATATGATCATAATAATACCAAATGCTTATTTATTATATTAACATCACCGAGTAGTCATAAGAGGTTTAGCCTCTCATAGCTACGTGGTTCATAATAACGAAGTTAATTAGGGAAATGAAATACATACGAGATTCTGATAGGCAAGGGATCACAAGATAACCCATTTACAAATATCAAATCCTTGTTTACAACCCGTAATATACTAATTACTATTAAACCAGTCTTCTTGATGTTCGTCTCGTCATGGTCACGTTCTTGAAACCAAGGAAGGATAGAGTAATCTTGAAGATCAGATTGAGAAGTGCGTGTGTTGATACTTGTAGGAGATATCTTAGAATGGCCAAATTTCGTTTCTATTTATATGCCATTAAAAGGGTGAAGTACTGCGTACTTAATAATAAGTACGACATACTTTGCCTTATGTCGGTTCCAAATCATTAATGTTTGAGATGAAGTGCGGCGTACTTAATAATAAGTACGGTGTACTTCTAGTATTTTCTTCTTCATTTATTCTGAGTTGAAGTATGTCGTACTTGGGGAGAAGTGCGGCGTACTTGATCATAATTTCGGTCTTTATTCTTTATTCTCTTCTAGCTAGTCTTCCGTAAGGTGTAAACACTTGTGTTTTAAATCCATTTGAGCTTAGTCGGCCTTCAAGTGAACCTGCACACATTTCATGCTATTAAGTATCAAAAGTTCACGAGAAATGATGTTGTTTTGTATTGACTGATTGCTTGAACACATAAATGGTCCTTGGAGTGCGATAGGGGTTTTGGCACTATCACACGTGCTTGTTAAGTAGAGAAACTGACTTCTACCCACGCATGCATGATAGTGACAAAACCCTTATCCTATCATTGAATGTTATTGATTTCTTAAAGAAATGTTTCATGGTTGTGACTTTCATTTGGAACAATGGATGTGTTGACTATAAGAGGCTATGATGAATATGAGGAGCTTCGACTGAGTCGTGCACATCTGCAACTTTGCTAGGCAACCTATTAGGTCTGCATCCATGGCAGACTCCTACTTTTTTCAGAATCTTAAGCTCTAATCTGAGCCAAATGATCTTTTGAGACCCATGGCCGATATGTCTTCTCAATCAATATCGTGGCGATGGGAGGTTTTGTATGATATTTGCAAGGAGAGGTATGGTCACAGAAAGATATAGATAGAAACCTTTATATGATCTTATACGTAGCCAAACTTCTCCATGCAGTCATTGAGATTTTCACGTCTATGCTATATGAACTCACATAATCTGAATATACTGGTATCTTAGCCGGGAAATGTGATTTTAATTACAATTGCAACCATGGCCGATATAATCTGACGTATGTTATATTTGCAGTATGATCCTTATATGTATTTTAAATGTTAACCATGCATCTAACCATATGAGTTATCCGAAAGTTAGGTGGCTAACGATGAGTTTACGTGCAGGTTTAATTACAAGCGTTAGCGACTGGCCCTTAGCGCGGTAAAGTACTATATTTGCAGCAATGGTGATCGTCTTTGTCTGTAATTAGAGGTTGTTTCTTTTATTGTTGTTGATGTTCTGTGTTGCATTGCTGATTTTCAACAAATTGTTAATGTTGTGTGCTTTGTAATTTTTAGCCATATTCCCGCGTTACCAAAATTTGTTGGCATGGTTGTATAGTATATACAATATTTTTATCTTTTTGCATGATCGCTACCAAAAAAGTTCTTTACCCAGTTGTATTTGACCCTTTTGGTATACAAAAAATGAAGGCAATGATGATCATATTCTGCATGTTTGTAGTTGTGATGCACATGTGCATGTATCTTGGTTGGGCATCCACATCTGGACGGTGGTTAAAGCCATGGCATGTGATGTGTAGTGCTCCTGAAATTTGTAGATCTGAGCCTCATAACAAATGTTGCGTACTGATTGTTTGCTTCTAATATTAATGTTCGTTCAAGCTTAAAATTAACGCCCACCAACTAGTGTAGCATTTGTGTGAAAAAAGAACATGTCGAATATATATTGTGTCTTTGCTTAAATGATGATGTTTTTGTTTCTAATGAGAAACTCCGCGTTCAAATTATCAAGGGTTAATGGCATATAATAGCAACGTACTTTCCCATTTGAGCCATTATCAGATATGAACTCCAAAAAGTATCACAATACCCATCGAACTTTATATGAACTGATCCAATATCAGCAACTTGACCAATTTTTCTTACAAAATTCACGTCATGAGACACATGTACATGTCATATCCCTTCTTTTAGAGCGTTAGGTTCCATGTCAGCCCCTAATACACACCGTTAGGTTGTATGCGTTAGTGTTAGGGTTATATGTGTTTTTATTAGGGAAGACAACCTAACGGTGTGTATTAGGGGCTGACATGGAACCTAACGCTCTAAAAGAAGTGACATGACATGTACATGTGTCACATGGCGTGAATTTTGTAAGAAAAAATGGTCAAGTTGCTGATATCAGATCAGTTCATATAAAGTTCGATGGGTATTGTGATACTTTTTGGAGTTCATATCTGATAATGGCTCAAATGGGAAAGTACGTTGCTATTATATGCCATTAACCCTTTTTATATTCTAACCATTTAACCGCTTGCTTTTATGAATCGACGTTTAGTTTTTTATAAGATACTTTCAATCTTTGGCTTTGTCTTTCCCCTTACCAAACTACCTGTTGTTGCAGTCTTACTATAATAATACGAGACCAATATTCTGAAGAAAAATAATTCATACACAAACGTTATGCAAACATGATACTGATAAATAATTTCAAAATATGCTAATAAACAAAATGGTTTCGTGGTGTAGTTGGTTATCACGTCAGTCTAACACACTGAAGGTCTCCGGTTCGAACCCGGGCGAAGCCACTTATAGTTTTTATTTTTTGTTTTTGTCATTTTAAGTTGATCATTTAAAATATACAGGCAGAGTAACAAGATAAATTGTGTGCATAAATCATACATTTTTTACACAAATATTCCGTGATAATTCAAAGCTGCTACATATACTTGCTTACAGAAGCGATGTTATAACAAAGCTAATAGTTTCATGACTTCATCTATTCGATTCGAGGAAAAGTCTCGCTTGAAGGTATAGTCCAAGTTTTTCAAGAGTCGAAGATAATTCATCTTGGCCAGGACTTCTAAGAGGTCTGAAGTATCATCAAGTCATATGTTGATTGTAATGAAGCATTACAATGGAATCTCATCGATCAACACCGACTTCAGTTAAGTTTTAGTAATCTCATCAACACTGACTTCAGTTAAGCATGCAAAATAACATTTAGAACATTGTTACTAGTTACTAGTAATTAAACCTAAGTAACATTGGGTCCTTTTTCAGGTGCAGGCCAGCCCCAACGACGAAGCTTTCTCATTGTGGCTAATTAGCTTCGTTCTAGTTGTTTTTGTTCTTCCGTAGCCTGAAATGGTATCAACAACTTAAGCATTTAACTGAAAATTTATCTTGTTGAATATTATATCATAGGTTAGACTTGATCAGCTTCAAGCGCGACAAGAGCTTAGGAACGTTCTTTTAGAACACTCTGCAACTCTTTTAACATTTCTTCCACTGATGCATGCCCCTCAAACCACAACATATAAACAACTCAAACAGTT
>BQNB010093148.1:8598-26441 GCA_026074375.1 Tanacetum coccineum | reverse complement strand
ATAGTATGATTTAACTAAAAGGTTTTTACATGGTAGTTATTAGTCTAAGTACTTTAGTACTCATACGACTTATATTAACAAGGTTGCATTCGGGCGTTAGTGTGACACGTTTTCATTTGGATATTTCATTATCGATTTACTCACTCAAGGTGAGTTCATAGACCCACATTTTTAGGATTTCAATGATTAATAACTTTGGGGTGGAAACATGCTTTGTTTTATAAATTGGACGCAAGTGTATATCTTATATTGATTACGTGTTTGCCTAAGTAGCGATAACCCAAGTTGAGCCCATTATCATGAACTGTCAATTTCATAGATGTAGTTGTGAATTATATTATGTGAGCGCGAATGTTATGAATATATCTATTTGGGATTGACCTCCCCATTCGGGTGACTAGCTATCACCGGGAACGAACGTTATAGCATGTCGGATTTGGGGATGTTTCAATTTAAACATCTAATCGGGCGGAATAGAAATATTTATTATTGCGAATATAATTGTCAAGCTTCAGTGTCATGAGCTTAGGAAAACGTAATCGGATTTTGTGATGTATGCATCTGTTGCATTATCACAGGGAAAGTCTTGCGGTCCTGCATATTAAAATTTACTAACCTATGAATTCACCAACATTTTTGTTGACGTTTTAAAGCAATATTTTTAGGTGGTCAATAGGCACGAGGTGCCAGGGATACATTGGTGATTTTGTTTTAGGATGTCATGCTAAAGATATGGTTGCATTATGTTTTTGGGAAATTCATGTGTTATGAACCAGAATCTTTGTAATAATAATGATGAACAAGTTAAAGCTTCGGGCTATTTGTATCAAATACTTTGTTAAATCAAATGTATCAGTTTTAAACGACTTTTTGTTGTTCTTATATATCTTATGCTATTGATCTATGAAGTGACACGCCTCAGATATCCTTATTCCGCTGCGACCCATTTTGGGGCTGTTACAACAATGGTTAAGTGAATTCATAGAGTTTACATTCTATAATTAGAACACATATTTGGTTCCACAAAGCATTTATAACCTTAGAACGCAGTTTTGGTTCCACAAAGACACGTATGACTTGCTAGCTAGGCAAGCCACACCACATTTTCAACTTGCATAAGCCTGTGTACCGAACCTTAACACAATTATCATTATAGATAAATAACTGACTGTGTAGTATGCCATCACCCTTAGACTCAATACAAAATTTCCGTTACAGGATGTTCACCATCGGATTCAGACCCCGGACAGGGTTGTTAAACCTAATAGATCTATTTAATGCATTCAGCGTTTACCTCCTCGGTAATTAACGGTCACACAGCAAAAGGCATATTTAGTCATGGCAATGAAATTATATTATCATATCAAAAACACTTGCGTTCCATTTTCGCAAACAAACAACATCTAATACGTATAAAACTACTTATGTTTAATTTATAACACAAGCAACAACAAGTACGTATGAAACTACTTGTGTTATACTTTTCAAAACATGCATGTATCCCCCTCGCGGGTTTATAAAACATTCAAAAATAGTTCAAAAGCGAGGCTATAAACTCACCTTGATCAAAGACGATGATCAACAACCAATAATCACTAAGCAACATTCAATAATTCACAACCACGGTGCCTCAACAAATAACTCGACCGCGACCTATATTTATATCGTGCAATTAGAGAAATAACAGAGTACCGCCGACTCTTTCGATAATCACAACATATATATAATACGTATGTAAAGAAACATGCTATGGGATCCACACCTACGCCCCAAATTCTTATCTATTAAGAGATTAGAAACCAAGATTTTCTTCCTTAGTTAAGTTGCGTTACTCTTTTGAAAACTTTCTATTTTTAGAAAGTTACTATTTTCGAAAAGTTATCACTTTTAGTAAGTCCGACCATTTGGTCATGTTAGTCCATAGAATATTTTATTTTTTTCCATTTTTATCCATCTATAAGAATCTTGCCGTCATATGACATCTTCGACGACACTTTCCTTATATACTTATATGTATATATGTACTTAATTATAGAAGTTTCTATTTTTAGAAACGCCATCTTTAAATGCAATCGTTGTTCCAAAAATACCATTATCAATAAAATAATAGTTGTTACTATTTTGACTAAGCCATATAATCTTTTGACAACTTAAACGCCCCGTTAAGTCTACGTTTGACTTTATTTGACTTTATTTGACTTTTATCATATATATTTTCCTTAAATCTGACCCGTTCAAAACGACCCGCTAAATCATATTTTCACGACTCGAACTCTAAAGCAATCTGATGTAAAACGAAATTTCGGACAACTTTTTAGTTTTACCCGAGACCCGAAACTTGAAGGAAAATAAGGAAAATGCCCCTGCAAGTTTTTGCAGAAAACCATCCTCTTTTAAAATATTGCAGAATTTTTCTTTTAAGTTTTTGACCCATCATCAAGCATTTTTAAACTTAGTTAGTCTCGCGAAAAAATAAAACGACATTTTAAAAACTTTTCTGTTTCGGCTAAAGGCCAGAACGAACCAGAAAATGACCGTTTTGGCCTTCTAAAATTCTGCGCAGTTTGTATATATGTACTTTTATTTTCTAATCCGCGACATGGTCTAATTTAGTCTTTTAAATCGTTAATTTATGAAATTCACATGGTAAAAGCGAATCGGTATTTCGGACAACTTTCGTATTTCGCCGGAAGGCCGAAACTGACTCGAAAGTGCTCGAAATAGCCATTCAAAAATCTGGACAGCAAGTATATAATACAAATAGCTGTCAATTTTATATAAAAATTTCCAAACTTCATTCGGCCGTAAAATCTTCGTTATTAGGAGTTACGGAACGATCCAACTATCAAAACGTTCATTAGGACGAACTCTATTATATTTTTAAATCAAAAATAGTTTTAATAATTTCTCGACCCTCGAAATCCAAGCCAAACTTTCTTCTCGAATTTGACTATAAAAACCCATCGAAACCTCATTCTCACTTCACAACAACTTCAAAAATACGCTTAACTAACCTATCTCCGACAACTAAATATACTTCAATCATGCAATCGCTTAATCTATCACTTTCGCTAGTGGATCCATAACATGCAATTTCAATTAAATTATAATCGTACAAGAATATTACGAAAAAGAGTTTTAGTATGCTCACGCCAATGAGAAATCGCAAGATTCAAGAGTCGACACACACTCCTCCTTCGTTTCCTTTCCAAGCCACGCTCGAACTCGACCCAAATACACAAACCGCTACTTTTTAATAACAACTCACTTGCAAGAATACTTATCTAACACTTCTAAACAATATTTTTGACCCATTTTGACAAGAACTCGAACCGAATTAAATCTAGTGAAATACATGTTGCATGTCAAAATTTATTAGTGGGATACATTCACTATAGCACAAGGATCAATATTTTGTATATGGATCGTAATGCATGTCGAATTTTATCGGGTTTTGGGTGGCTTATGGTGCTCGTCGGATATGGAGAGGACAAAGGGGAGAAGATGGTGATTTTTGTAAAGTATAAAATGGGTGCATTTGTTTGTTTATATAGGGATTAAGTTTGAACTTTTAACGCAAACAGTCTCTCCTCCTCTATAGTCTTTCAAAATTAATACAAAGGGTGTTTGTTTCGAGCTTATAACTGACCAAGGCTCGGGTTTAATAAATTTCATAAATATTTTTATTCCGTCAAACTTTACTTAGTTTAAAACATTTAATGAAATGTTAACTCACGTAAGTCACGACTTTAGACACGGTTTTTTTTACAAAAACTCACGAAAAGCCATAAAACACTAAAATAAATATAATTTTCGCTCTTGGAGCAAAAATATGAAATTTTCTAGTTTTTCTCAAACGCTCAAACAAATAGAAATTCAAAACACGGCTTGCGAAATAGCCAAAAATAATGAATTTTATCAAATCGCCCAAAACGAAAAACGATTATTCCAACTCATTCGTAGAAAATAAATAACGGCTCAGGATAATCGTCGGCCTAAAACTCGGGTTGTTACAATCTCTTGCAATCATCATTCGAAGTGAGAGCGACGCTCATGGGAGTCTTTTGTTTTAATTTTACTCTTATTTTGTTAATTTCATTTCCTTAAAATCTACAATAGAGACATTGTACAAACCAAGTGGGGGGATGGGAGTAGAATTACCACTTGACCTATATTTGCCTTTGATTTTCTAGTTTTCCTTGAAAAATTATGCAAATTTTAAAAAATTTTAACATGTTTTTCCTAATAAATTAGAATTAATCTTTGCCAAGCGCACTATTACCCTTTAATTCAATTGGTGGGGATAAGCCTACTATTCCATTTTCATCTATTATACATAAATCCACCAAATATATAAGTGTGCCGGTAGTATTGTAGACTTTAAAACTTGGCATGTACATCTTTTCAAGACCTAATTAATTAGTTGGAATAGACAGTTCATGAAGGAAACATCTTAGGAAATCACCCAAAAAGCCTATGTGTGTGTGTGTTTATCGACTTGTCATACTGACTTGTCGACCTCCCCGTATAAAACCCTTTGTTGCACTCAATTTTAGTAGGGTCATACCCACATGGTTAAAAATGCATGTCCCAATGATGATAGACTAGTACATATTGTACAACTTTGTCTTTTTTACCATTCTATTCTAAGTATGGGACAAACACACTTTCTAAAGTCAGTACTAACACCGACCTTGTCTTCATTCCCTATTCAGGATAGTTTGTGATAACATCAAATAATTAATACTTTTTAGTATCAAATTTCCTATGAAAATACTTATAATTATGTTATAAATTTCTGAAAACATTACTTAATTGCTTATATTTAGTTTCAAAGTGCAAAGCGGGCATTTGAGCAAAAGACGCGGGATTTGGACGTGGAAATTATTCAAGTGAAGAGTTCAAGGCTATTTACGGCGTAACAACCCCAAAAGGATTACGCCATAACCAACACTAATGAAGAAACGAGTCGGCACTACCTTTACGGCATAAAAGCTTCGTCATCTTTACGTCGTAACCATTATCATCAAAAAGGATGACTTATCCTAGTCAGCATTACGGCGTAACATAGGCAACAAGGTTACATCGTAACATGATTTATGCCTGGAGAAAGGAAACCCATGTAAGCAAGGTTACGGTGTAACGCCTTCATAACTATTACGCCGTAACAGATTAGAAGACTATTTAAAGAGGCCCTAGACGGATCATTCAGTATAACTTACTTCACCACTTTACCACTTCATAACACAATACCAAGAGGCAAACAAGGCCTCTAGAAAACCAAGCATTCCACTAAAAAGTCCAAGGGAGGATTACTCATTTTTAGCATTAATCATTCATAAACGCCGTTTGTAAGAATTATGATTTATCAATCTAAGATTTCTTCATTTATTTCTTATCTTACTGTTACCATGAGTGGCTAAGCACTCTTAGTGCTGGCCTAGCCATGTATTAACTATTGTTATGATTAATGTTTCTTGTTTAATTATGGTTTTATTAGATATCCTTATTTCCTTTCATTGATCCATGGGTTTTGGTAGTGTAGAGGGTGGCTTAGATCTTGTTAGTCCTATTATTAGACTTACCGGTTAAAACTAGGATTAGCGGGATACTAGGGTAGATTTACACCTATCCCTAGTGTAGGAATTAACCATATTACCGCCTCTGTCATATTAAACACTTAAAAAGCAAGGAACTCTTTTAGAGAGGGTTAATAATCTATATACGTTATATAATTGGTCTTAAGGATAGTTAGGGATTAACCACTACAAACTTGGATGCCCTGCCCTTGTGATCTTAGGGGATTTAGGTTTGCAGAGTAAGTATAAGACATACCTAAAATGCCAATTCGGGTCTGCCGATATTAGAACTACTAATGAAACTTGTAATTGAACATTATACAGGAAAATGTAATCATAACGACAATAATGAAATGGTTAGGCTAGCACACTTTTCTCCCTGAATACTTCTATCAATTTACTTTTTTGCATTTACTTTTATGTAGTTTTAAAAACCAACTTTAAATCATTTTCTAAACATGACAAAATCAAATTAGAACTAGTTAAATTTAGCTCTTAGGATGAACTTGGATTTACCAACTACTGAATTACATACGACCGGGTTCTCTGCCTGTTAGTGCGTGTATTGGTAGATGAGTTTTATAAATTCAAAATTTGGCAATTAATTATTCAAAACAATTTTACGCATCAGTTTGACTTCAGGAGGATAATAGCTTGGACTTATCCTTTTTAAACTATCCCGCCTATACTTCAGTCTTTCATCAGTCTTCTTAGTTGTTATATATAGTATGCGGTTCAGTGAGCTTATTGCCACAACTCACTGAACCCATCACCTTCTTCTTTGGCTCATGCTTCATTCACTAAGAATTGCCTCACTGAATGCTAGAGTATTTCTTATAGACTCAGGCTGAGCATCTTCAAGGTAACTCACTAAGTGACTATTTACTTAGTAACCTTAAAATGTTAAAGGTTATTAACACTTAGGATATTTTCTATTCAAATCCTAAGTGAAAGATCATTAGGCACTAAATGGTCCTAACATTTACCTTCTGTAACAGATCACTAGTAGCAGTAGATAGAGCTTAAGAATTTAATTCAACACTGTAATCAACTCTAGATAAGGTATACGTCACTACATTTTCACTGCCCTTTTTGAAAGAAATTTCATAGTCATACCCTAGTAACTTAGGCAACCATTTAGCTTGAAAAGGGGTAGAAAACCTTCGATCTAACAGATATTTCAGACTAAAATGGTCTATTTTAATCTTGAAATGTCTATCTAGCAAATACCCCTTCCATTTTTCCAAAGCCAACAAGACAACAAAAAATTATTTTTCATAAGTAGATAGCGACTGGTGTTTGGGAGAGAGTGTCTTACTTAGATAAGCAATGGGATGTCCCTCCTGTTGTAGTACTGCACCAATACCAAGCCCTGAGGCATTAGTCTCCACCACAAAGACCTTTTTATAGTTAGGAAGGGCCAAAACTGAAGCTTAAGTCATTGCTTGCTTGAGAGTTATGAAAGCATCTTATGCAGATTCGTTCTAAACAAAAGCATTCTTTTTTAGTAAGCTTGTTAGTGGTTTACTAATGATGGCATTTTAACACCCCAAAACGGGTTTTATAAGTATTTGATTACGATAATGCCATAGAATGAGTTTGACTATGATTTTTATATGTTGGAAGACGTTACGTGATTGGTTAGTCAAACCAGATAGTCAAACTATAAGTATAGTAAAATGTAGATGGGCTTAGAAAGTTAATGTGTCACATTTATAAAAGATTAATACTTAAGGGACTAAAATTGTTAAAGTATTAAATAACCTATAAAAGTTGATATGGCCAAATATGAAATAAAAGGGACTTAAGGGACTTATTTTGCTAATTGTCCAAAGTACCAACTAACCAGAGATATTTAGAAATATCTTTGGAGTTTTCTACACAATTCATGTGTATGTCTAGAAAGTATCGACCTAGGGAGAAAGAAAGAGAGGGAAAAGATGATGTATTTTCTAGTTAAGAATTGAAGGAGAATTGAAGTCCCAATTTTATATATAAGTTGATAATAATGATACCTACATGTAAGTTACTCCTAATTCTAGTTTAACTTGGTAATTTAAGAATTAGGGTTCTTGAGGCAAATTAAGGGGTTTTTAGGTAATTATGTTTTTAAAGCCAGAATAAAGGTGTTTTTGAATGTGTGTTAAAGTAATTTAATGATTTAATAGAAATTGGAAGGTTTTTACCATATGATTAAAATATGATCATATGATGTTAAAAAATAATGAAGGGTATGTTAATGGGTTGTGTAAACCCTTGATTATGATATTATATTTATATGTTGATAGGTAATTGTATTAATAATTGTGTTAAACTAAGGATTGAAGATGATTATGTTGATGTCCTTGATATTCTAGCTTGGATTCAAGGTAAGTAATTGACTTACAAGAAGTTATATTAAGTTTATCATGTTTGTGTTGTGTATTATGTGCTAAAGTTATAAGATTAAGACTAGTGTGTTTAATTAAGAAGAGGAGACTAGTGATGATCTAGCTAATTGAGTAAATCCTTGTTGATATGTCTATTGTGAGACGTGTTTCCTAAGATGAAGGTGATTAGTACTATTGTGATATAGAAAGGTATGTATGTTTTTGCTATGGAATATTGATGTGTTAAGTGTGTAATGTGAATAAGTTTTTTTTTTTTTTTTTTTTTTTTTTTAAATGAAATATAATGACTTGTATGTCTATTACTTACTAAGCGTAATGCTTAAGGTTTAGATGTTTAATGTTTTATAGGTATATTGCGAAGAAGGTAAAGTGTTGGTAACAGGTTATGATTTGGAAGAAAGGACTAGGTAAATCAAGATGTTCGTAGAAACTTAGTACTAGTTACCGAGCTCATATGAAGGTTGAACCCCATGTGTCTAATAATTTGTTAATGAATGTGTTTAAGTGTCAAGAGTCATTTAATGTGAATGTGAAATGAGTATGAGTCAATGGTTTTGATTGTATGCTTAAGTGTATGTAAATGAGTTAAAACGGGGCGTTTGGTAAACCCGTAGAATATATGATTTTGGGTTATTTAGACCACAATGTTTATGACATTGTTGTATTATAACATGATAATGAATTATGGAAGGTATCATGAAGTTTCGGGTCAATATAGTCAAGTTGTGAAAAAGGTAACTTTCTGTAAGTGGCAGTAAAATTTTTGTTCTATCAGAGTTTATTAGTTTTCATTTGCAGTGAGGTTACGCCGTAACCACTTAGGTTACGCAGTAATCTTTGGTCAGAAGGTTTGTTCTTTTTGTCAATCTTGTTTTTGTCGTAAAAACCAAACTATAAAGTGTTAGAATGAGTTCTTTATATCGTTGTAAATCAAAAAGGGTATATTTTGTGATAATGGAACTTACAAAGGTCTAATTGTAGTGTATTTTAAAAGTATGTTTAGGAATGACAAAAGGTCATTCCCGGTTATGCATTTCCGTAAAAAAAATTGATTCCGGGTCAAATTTTGAGTCTGGAAAGGGGCGTTTCAACTTGGTATCTGAGCTTCGGTCTAAGAGAAGTAGGTTTCCACTATTGGTTGCCTAAACTTAGACCACTAGTAGATGCGTATGCCGTAAGTTTAAGTAACGAAGTTAGTAAATGCCTTAGTAAAAGGTAGTTAAGTGTTTGCGGAAAATAGAATGATGATGCTTAGACATATTAATGATTATGTGATGTGTTGTAGTCATTGGTTATATGACTTTGATTTTGATTAGAATGTTAAGCGCTTATTAGAAAAGTTAAAATTAAAGATGTTGATGTAATTATGTGATGTAAGTATATGAAAGCTATTATATGTCTAAATGTTATATGAATGTGAGATCAATGTTATGTTAATTATATGTATAAGTAATGTAAGATGTATATGATGATATGAGTTAAGAAGTTCTTGATGCTAAGATAAATGCATGTAATGCATTTTAATTAAGTATATTGAAGTATGTTAAGTATGTGTTAGGTAATGTGAAGATGATTGACTTATGAAAAGTCGTTTAATGAGTGTAAATGCTTATATGAATTACTAATAATAAGTGAAGTATGATAAGTCGTGTTATGTTGAGGGACATGATAAAAGTATTATGTTATGGTTTGATATGATTAAAGTTATGGACATATATTTTTTAATAAATAACAAAAGCAACCTCATTGATATATGAAAGAGGTGTATGATAAATAAAATGAATAAATAAGTATATCTTAAGGTAAATTAAATGAATGAATGATAAAGAATGAGGCCAATATGCGTGAAAAGTTTAAATAGATTTAAATAAGTGGATATTTTCTTTTATTCCTGCCGGGATATATCGCAATGGGCCGTTCTTATTAAATCTATTAAAAATCCGGGTACGAATGATCATAAATAAATATTGTATAAGACAAAGCACGAAGCAGCAAGGAAAGATGTGGAACGAGCTTTTGGTGTATTAAAGAAAGGATGTGAAAGCTAATTAAAACATCCGGCTCGAGGGTTGGTCGCCACGTAGGGGAATAATCGTTGTATGTTCCTTGCATCATTTTGCATAATTAGGATATTCAGGACAACGGTGAAGCGATATCTCCCGATTTTTTTCGAGAGGAACAACACCGTGCTGATGATCCCGTAAGAACACATGAAGAATCGATGTAAGTTAATCAGGAGATAATCGACAGAACGACTCATCTAAGCCTAAAAGCCGATTTAGTGAAACACCTTTGGAATAATGAAAATTAATAATATTTTAGTTATTTTATTATTGTAATGTTTTAATGTTATTTGAATTATTATGTAATGTTATATATTATATATGTAATGTTTTTTTATTTTTAATGAAATTTAATTTGGTTGTTATTAAAAAAACTTTGAAAAAATAATGAAGATCGCCTTGTAGTAGCAAAAAATCGTCTGTAGGTCGCCGGAGAGAGAAAGCTGATGTAACAGGGTAAAATATAGGTCGCTGATAATCGTTGTTGTGCCTAGCCTAATAAGATCCAATAAAAGCTTGGGTTAGTTATTAAGATCCCCCAAAAAGTGATGCAAATACCCTTTTATTTATTTATTTTTAGAATTTTGTTTGTATTATAAAACTATGAAATAAAAAACGGAACTGAAAATATAAGATTTGATAGGTCAAAAGCAGTAAAACATGAAAAATACGAGGAAGGAATCTATCTTATCCTGTTAATAAAATGGGTAAAACTGCCAAAAAAAATACGAAACAGAAAGTTATAAAGTTTTATAATCAAAAAACTGTAAAAATGTGAAAATAACGGGAACGAATAAACATAAAAACTTCTTTTTTTTTCCTGTCAACACTGAGCGTATTAAGGGGGGTAGTGATGGTAGGGATAGCAATAACGTGACCCCTAAAAGCTTTGATACAAATGACCCAGAATATGCAATCAACTCTGAAACTATGTACTTTGTGCAGATCCCGGTGCAAGACTAGCAAAGGCCTAAAACAAGATCTTCAATTGTGATGTAAGAATTCTTACAAGTTATAACAGTGTAGAAAGTACTTAAAATTAACTTTCTAGCTTTGTTTGATGCAAATGATCTGTAAAATAAGATTCAGAGTAAACATCTTTAACGATTTTCTTATCTATTGTTAAGATTTACAAGATGAATAACGATTTGTGGCATTGCTCACCATAAAAAATGTCTAATATCGCTTCTATTTTTGTTTATAAAAGGCATCCCAATTACATGAAGCCGAACCAACATACTACAAACAAGAAAAACACAAGACAAAAAGTGAAGAAACTACCTACCACCCATGAGAGAAGGACTAGACAAAACCTATACAACCAATGAAACTAAGTTCCAGCAAAGTTGACTGGAGGGAGAAATGAAACAGCCAAATACATGAAAAGTCTAACACTCTTGAATAAATTATAAGTTTATGCCTCCGGCCTGTCACAAACAAAACCATGGCAGCCTCTTGAGTCTTGACTATATACATGTCCTTTCCATGTCCCTTCCATGTCCCATGCATACGAACTTCAAACCTAAAGCAACCAAACACTTTGTATATTGTATATATTTTAACTGGAACAAACTATTTCACTTGTTTTTTACTCTTTGTCTGCGCTTGATTCCATTTCATTTTTTATACATAACTAGCACGCATAACATTTAGCCAACCTCATTTATAGTGTTCGACTTTTTAATTATAGGCTGGAATAACTTTTTTTTTGTCCTTCGTGAAATTAACATTTAGCTTTGGAGGTCTGATTTTTGGTATAATTTTGTTATACATTGGATTACCTTACGCTTAACTAAGAACTTTTATATTTCATAATTTCCTTCCAAATTTGTTTTTTGGCGGGGGATACTGTGTATCAACTAGGGTGAGCAAAACGGACTGCGGGATCGGATTGGATCTGAGAAAACTACCCGAGTGGACCGACCGGTCTGGAACCGAACCTATTTCGTCGGTCCTCGATCAATTATTTCTTATTTTCGGAATTTTCATTCCTCGTCTGGTTGTGCCTAAAAAAATCTTGCAATTATGCCTTGTTGGACCGGGACCGGACGGACCGAAGATTCGAACGAACGACCTGATAGCACCAGTTCGGTCTTGGTGATTTGGCAAATGTCGGTTTCTGTCGGTCCGATTTTCGGACCGTGAGCACCCCTCTAATGCAATTCCACCACAATGGTAAATATTCCACTTATATTTAGAACCACCTATTTTTAGGGGTGTTAAGTGGCGGTTCGGTTCGGTTAGTTAGAAATTTTTAACTATTACGGAACGGGTAACTAATTTTATTACCAAAAACCAAACCGTACTAGGCGGGTAACTGGACTTGCGGTTACCAGTACGGTTAGGTCACGAATTAAACCCTTATGTAATATAATATTAAGTCTATATATTAGAAACATACTTTCTCTAATTTACACAGTAACGAACTTTTTATATTGCTGATCAATGCATTAAAACCGGCTACTTTGTGACGATTTAGTAAATATAACATGCGGATTTTTCATGTAGCGATAAATAATTTTTTTTAAATTCCACATGGACAGTCCATTTATGTTTATCCAAATGACTAAGATCCTCTAAAGTTCATATGAACATGACCGGTAAAGTTCTTTCACAATAAAAAAAGAAAACCGAGTCTCTCAGTAAGCCCCACAATTATGTTTGTGAGAAGAACTTTTACCATTATATTTAATTGGAACTTTATAAATCTCAAGCATTTAAAAACTGTCACAAACCATTAAACTCACATATATACTATCTTCTTAACTTCCTTTGTAAAAAAAAAATTATGTCATCGTCTTCATTTATCAACACAGCTCTGAGTTAACGCAAAAATCAAAACCAAATCATATCGTTATGCTATGTTGACCAAACGAAAGACATTATTTATGTATGTTGATTTTGATTTAAATGGTCGAAAGTTATGGGTTTTGTTATTGTAATGGGTTTTATGAAAAATACAATATACCGAAGCTTTATTAAAGAGGAAAACGATTCTTGAGAAATACGAACATTCGAATCTTCACTTTTGATAATCCGACTCACTCGATTCATCATATCTATACTACATTAACATTTATTTTTAGAAAGGCTTAAAAATTCCGACTTTTAACTGTTTGTTTTTAACGGAAATATTATCATTAAATCTATACCAATATGACTATCCATCTCATTTTAAGGAATCACATCTTAAAGTGACAAGTGTCATTTCTAAATTAAAAAATCACTTTTATTTTTAAATTGAAATATCTTTTTATTATTTATTTTTTTCTAATCTAATTTCACCATATTTTCTAAAACTTTTTACTTTTTATTCAACATTCATTTTAATATATTTTTATTAATTTTTATTTTTTTTAATTTTAGTGCCCTCGAAACCACTGCTTTACGCGGATACCATGCTAATATTATACAATTAACTGAATTATCAGTGATGACAGCTTTTGAAGAATTTGTGTCGTTAAAAATGAGACGGTTGTTGTTCGTAGTGAGTCATGGTTTTTGTGTTTTAGTTTTGGAGGATTTTGGTGTGTCGTCATTTTGGGATTTTTGGAGGTGTGTCTTCGTCATTTTGGGAGATGTGTCTTGTAACACTCCAAAACTGGTTTATAAGTGTCTTATTACGAAAAAGCTATTGGAATAGTTTGACTACGACTTTTATAAATTTAAAGACGTTATATGATTGGCTAGTCAAACTCGATAGTCAAACCATAAGTCAACATAATGTTATGTAAATGGGATTAGAAAAATTAATCTGTTATATTAAGAAAAGGATGAAACTAAGAGATAAAAGTTGCCAAATAATAAAGATGCTATATAAGTATGTGGCCAAAAATAAAAGGAAAGGGACTTGAGGGGCTTATTTTGCCAATTAGCCAAAGTACCAACTAACCAGAGATATTTAGAAATATCTCTGGAGTTTTGTACATAATTCATATGAGTGTCTGGTAAGTATCGACCCAGGGAGAGAGAAAAGAGAAGGAAAAGGTGAAGTATTTCCTAGTAAAGAATTAGAGGTGATTTGAGGTTCCTAATCAAGAATAGTTATTCTAAGGATCTTTAAAAGGTATTGTAATTACTATTATGTATTTGGTGAATTAAGGGTAAGGTTCATAGAACAAAAATTTTTTTTTGGGGGGTTTTGGTGTGACTTATGGTTCTAAAATATTCTAGATGTTTAATGACATTGGTTAAGGTTAATTGATGAATGAATGTAAGAAATTAAGATTTCTCATCATATGATCAAGATATGATCATATGATGATTAAGAATGGAATTGGGTAAGTTATGGGTTGAGTGAACCTATGTTATTAATATCCCTTTAATATGTATAATTGTGGTTTGTGAAGGAAAGCTTTGGATGATGATGATGGTGATATGCTTATGTTTATTTCTAGCTTGGATCTAAGGTAAGTAATTGACTTACAAGAAGTTATATTAAGTTTATCATGTTTGTGTTATGTATTATGTGCTCGGGTTATAAGAAGATTAAGACTAGTGTGATTGATTAAGAAGAGGAGACTCGTGATGATCTAGCTAATTGAGTAAATCCTTGTTGATGTATCTTTCATGATATGTGTTCCTGCGATGAAGGTGATTAGTAATGTTGTGAACTAGAGAGGTATGCATGTTATATGCTTATGAATGATTGATGTGTTAAGAGTTGTAACGTGAATGTGTTAAATGAAGTATAATGACTTGTATGTCTATTACTTACTAAGCGTAATGCTTACGATTTAGATGTTTAATGTTTTATAGGTATATTGCGAAGAAGGTAAAGTGTTGGTAAAAGGTTATGATTTGGAAGTAAGGACTAGGTAAATGAAGATGTTCGTAGAAACTTAGTACCTAGTTACCGAGCTCATATCAAGGTTGAACCCCATGTGTCTAATGATTTGTTAATGAATGTGTTTAAGTGTCAAGAGTCATGTAATGTGAATGTGAAATGAGTATGAGTCAATGGTTTTGATTGTGTGCTTAAGTGTATGTAAATGAGTTAAAGCGGGGGGGGCGGTTGGTTAAACTGCTTAGTTTATATGATTTTGGGTTATTTAGACCACAATGTTTATGACATTGTTGTATTATAACATGATAATGATTTCTGGATGGAAGGTTTTATGAGGATTCAAATCAAGACAGTCGAGTTGGGAAAAAGGGAACTTTCTGTAGTGGTGTAATATTTTGTTTACGCCATAACATATTTGGTGGAAAGAGTTTATGTCGTAACCCCTAGTGGAGGTTACGCCGTAAACTCATATCAGATAAGGTTTTTGTCAATTTTGTTTTTGCCATAAAAACCAAATCGTAAAGATTTAGAATGAGCTCTTTATATCGTTGGAAAGCTATTAGAGTCTATTTAATGAAAATGGAACTTTAAAAGGTCTAGTTTTATTGTATTTTAAAAAGCATGTTAAGGAATGACACAAGGTCATTCTCGGTCATGCGTTTCCTCAAAAGTTTTTGATTTAGGGTTAAATTTCGAGTCTGGAAAGGGGCGTTTCAACTTAGTATTAGAGCTTCTGTCTAAGAGAAGTAGGTTTCCACTATAGGTTGCCTAAACTTATACCACTCGTAGATGTGTAGGTCGTAAGGTAGTTAAGTGCTTGCGGCAAATTGAATGAGGATGCTTAGACATATTAATGATTATGAAATGTGTATGAGTCATTGATTATATGAGTTTTATGTTGATTAGAATGTTAAGCTCTTATGAGGAAAGTTATAGTTGAATATGTTGTCGTAATTATGTGATATAAGTATATGAAAGTTGCTTATATGTCTTTATGTTTTAGGAATGTAGGATGGCATGATAATAGGATAAGTATGAGCTAAGTAAATGTGTAAATGTTTAAGTATTGAGAGGTTTCTTATGTGAAAATTATTATGTAATGAAAGTAAATGCTAAATGTAGGAATGTATGTTTGTATAATATGAGAGCTATGCTAAGTTAATTGTATGTCTAAGTGATATATGATATGTATATGATGATATGAGTTTAAGAAATGTTTAAGCTAAGGTAAATGCGTTGGATAGCATTTTAATAAATAATTAAGAAAGTACGTAAGTATGAACCAGGTAATGTGAAGATGTTTGAATTATGAAATGCTACTTAAAGAATAATTATTGTATGGAGAGTGAGCGCTTATATAAATTACTAAAAAAGGAATGAAGTATGATAAGTCATAATGTAGAAAACATAATAAAGGATAAGTCGTGTAATGTAAAGGACATGATAAAGTATTATGTAATGGTATTATATGATTAAGTATGAGACGTATAAGAATAAATAAAGAACGAAATCAACCGGTGATATATGAAAGAATTATATGATAAGTAAAATGAATAAATGAGTATATCTTAAAGTAAACTAAATGAATGAATGGTAAAGAATGAGGCTAATATACATGAAAATTTTAATGGATTAAAAGAAAGTATTGGTATAGAATTAACCATGAAGTCAACGTGGAGTTGACAAGAGAAAGATAAATGAAAGGTGAAAACGTGTATGTATATGTAATATTAAGAATGACAAGAGTCATTGAATCTTGCATAAGAAAATGAAAGAAGATAAAGTGTGAAGTAAAACGACTTAAAGCAATGAAGGTAGAAATGAATAAAGTATGATTAGAAAGGTATATAGATAGCGAAAAGAGTAAAGAATGATAAATTTAAATTTAGCTTGGATCTAAGGATTAATGTAATGGTATTCTTTTGGATAGCCTAATGTGATGGTATCCTTTGGGATAGCCTAAGAATGTTAATGATACCACAAAGGTATCGGTAATGGGTGAATTCCTACAGGAAGAAAGCCAAGTTTCCTTCAGGAAAAAGTTAAGGAAATTAGATCCAAGACTACAAAAGACGATATTAAAAATGAATGCATAATTGAAAGGAGATAAATGAAAAGTAATGAACACTTAAATAAGTTTGAGTGTTATGTCAGAAGTGTATGAGTAGGATGGTTTATAATATCATTATTTAAATAGATTGGGACGCCTCTTCATTTAAATAAAGAAATTATGAATTACCTAATCATAAGTTTATATTCCTTTATTTGCATTGATTGGGATGCTTCTCAATAGAGAGGTATAGATAAGTGAGCTTATATGTTCTCGACATAACATGATAGGAATTAAGGAAGTCGAAAATAAGAGTCTAAAATTAGTTAGATGTCATAGGAAATAAGATAAGTAAAATAAGAATTAGAACGTGACCTTTAGTAAAGACTTTAGATAGAAAGTTATGTTTTAGATGTTAAGAGTATTGGATTAAGAAAGAAAAATTAGATTGAGGTCATAATATGCTTGTGGCATGATGTAATGATTATAGTGGTCGCTATGTATTATTAGCACCCTAATGAAAATGTGGAAAGAATAAGATAAGGTATTGAATTATTCTAATAGACTTATAGTCCTTGATGAAAATTAACTAAAAAGAAGTAACGAAAGCAAAGTATTATAATGGAAATGATAAAAGAGATGTCAAGATGACTACGCTAAATAAGAAAGTATTAACTAATGTTGAAGTAAGTCAAATAAAGATAATGTAATTTCACGTATGACATGTAGTTCATGATGAAAATTTAAAAAAGGAAATGTAACACCCCCATTTTTACAATATAGCAGCTGAAGCTAATCTGGGGTATTACTTCATGGATACAACAATCATGATCATAGAAAACAACTTTAAAAGAGACGTTGTTGGAAAAAGTTAGTTATCATTCATTATAATCAGAGTTTTTACAAAATGCAGGTCCTAAAATCTAAAACATTATGTTTGAATGATAACAGTTTAGTCATCTTCGAGTCCATGCC
>BQNB010093147.1:0-26441 GCA_026074375.1 Tanacetum coccineum | reverse complement strand
AAACTTTAGATCCGACATTGTGTTGGGTTTTGATGAAGAATGATGAAATTGAGTTAGGGTTTATGATTAGAGAGTATATGAAAGATTAAAATCGATTGAATGAGTGATTGAAACCCTTAATCAAAATATTTATGAAAATACCTTCAACAACATTAACATTCACCAGCAGTTGTAAGTTATGCCTAGCAGCATTAACTTTCAACTAGCAGTAGTAAGTAACCCAGCAGTATTAACTCAGCAGTAAGTTAAGCCTAGCATCATTAACTTTCCCCAGCAGCAGTAAGTTTATGCCTAGCAGCATTAACTTATACCACAAGCAGTAAGTTTATGCCTAGCAGCATTAACTATGAATCACCAGCATTAACTTCAATTCCATTCTAATCAACTTTTCCATCATCAAATTAACATTTTAGCTTACAAAATCTCTCTGTCTGTTTTTTATTTCTCTTAATTCTTTTTACTCACAATTCTCTCTGTCTGTTTTTGATTTCTCTCAATTCTTTTTCTGTTTTTATTCTCACCAACTCTCTTAATTCTTTTAGCTCACCATTTTCCATAATCAAGACATTAGAGATTAAGCATTCAAATACTAGCAATCAGATATTGAAATCTACTTACATCAAATGCTTTTGTAATCAAATCTGCAACATTCTTGTCAGTATGAATCTTGATCATCTGAATAAGCTTCTTCTCATTGGAATCTCTGTTAAAGTGATGTCTAATCTTAATGTGCTTTGTTTTTAGTTAAAAACAGGGTTCTTCACTATGCAGATAGTACTCTCATTATCAATATGAATCTTAGTCTGCATAAAGTTATATCTATAATCTAGAAATTTATTTTGGATCCAGAGCACTTGTCCATAGCAATTAGAAGCAGCTATATACTCAGCTTCAGTTGTGGAATTAGCAACCATAATCTGCTTCTTGCATTGCCATGAAATCAACCTGTACCCTAGGAATTGACAACCTCCTATTGTGAACTTCCTATCTAAGCTTGCTCCTGCATAGTCACTGTCAGTATATACCACCAAATCAAAAGGTGAATCCTTAGGATACCAAAGGCCCAATTTAGGTTGACCTTTAAGATATCTAAAAATTCTTTTCACATCATGAAGATGTGAAACTTTAGGGTTAACTTGGAATCTGGCACATACACATACAATAAACATTATATCTGGTCTTGAAGAAGTAAGATACATCAATGAGCCATTCATTGATCTATATATATGTTCATCTATGTTTTCACCATCTGCATCTTAGAGCAAAGGCTTATGGGTTTCCATGGGTGTGCTTGCTGTTTTGACATCATTAAAGCCATTTTTTTTTCAAAATCTCAGTCGAATACTTGTCTTGGCTTATAAAAATCCCATCTTCCTTCTGCTTCACTTGCAGTCCTAAGAAGTATGTGAGTTCACCCATAGAACTCATCTAAAACTTCTTATGCATCATCTTCTCAAACTCTGTGCATAACTTCTTCTTTGTAGACCCGAAAATGATATCATTTACATATACTTGTACTATCAGAATATCACCTTAGTCCCTCTTGATAAACAAAATTTTGTCTATCTATTCTCTCTGAAACCCATTTTCTAACAAATAAGTGGAGAAGGTCTCATACCAAGCTCTAGGAGCTTGATGCAAACCATAGAGAGCCTTTTCTACTTTATAAACTCTGTCAGGGAAGTCTCGGTCTTCAAAACCTGGGGGTTGACAAACATAGACCTCCTCTTCAATCTTGCCATATAGAAAAGCACTCTTCACATCCATCTGGTACATCACAAAGTCTTTATATGAGGCATAGGCTAAGAATAGCCTGATTGCTTCAATTCTGGCAACTAGAGCAAAAACCTCATCATAATCAAATCCTTCCTCTTGTGTGTGACCCTGAGCAACCAACCTAGCCTTGTTCCTGATCACAATGCCTCTCTCATCCTTCTTGTTCCTGTACACCCATTTTGTACCAATGGACCTTTTGCCATATGGTAAATCCACCAAGGTCCAAACCTATTGTAACTTGAACTACAGAAGCTCATCTTGCATAGCTTCTATCCAGCTTGGATCTTTTAATGCTTGGATTACCTTCTTGGGCTCTGCTTGTGATAAGAAACATGCAAACAGACAATTCTGAAAGTCTTTATGATTGGTCCTTTGCTGTACTGAACTAAACATAGCATATTCAGTCACACTCTTTGTCATCCTTCTGGTTTGAGGTGCTGAATGTATATCTCTAATGATTTATTCAACTGGATGATCCTTGTGAATTCTGGTAGTTGGAATAGGACTGACATGGATATGTGTATCCAAATTAGTCATGCCAGTCTCTACACCATCATCTTCAGCATCACTAAATCTGTCAATTTCTTCCAAATCAAGTATATTTAGATCATCAGCACATCCATAGACTATATCCTCATCAACAGCATTATCCTCTATGCTAGCAGCATTAACAGTTGGACTAACAATATTAATATTGTTAGTGCTGTTAACACTTGCATTGGGCATCCTTCTATTGATTTAACTCTTGGCTCCTCTGTACTTGGACCTCACTATATTTATTCTCTAAATCTTCAGCATCATTCTTTTCCTCCTCCCCTGATGGTTTAAATCCAACATTAGGGAAATCTTTTGAACTATAAGAGAATTGTGGATCTTGAGGCCATAATGGTAGTAGTATGTAATCTTTGCCAGGTATTGTCTCCACTCTAGCTTTACCTGCATCATCACATGCTTTTGTACCTGTACTACCATTAGATTGATTCCTTGCAACAACTGGCTTATAATTCATAGATTTTTGTAGTGTGTCTTATCAAAAAGCACCAATTTGGTCCTTCTCCTGCAATATTTGCGTAGTATCACTAAATATAAACATCTGCAGGTCTTCTTTACTATCCTAGTTCTAATGTGGAATACTCTGGGAATGTTTATGCCTATTGGTTTAGAGTATCCTACAAAGAACCCTTCTTCAGATTTTCCAATCAAATTTAACCTAGGTGATCTATGGTATTAAGGATTGTAACAGGACATCCAAATGGTCTCATGAAGCTTAAGGCAGGTTTTCTACCTAGAAAAAGTTCATAACAGGTCTTGTTATGAGGCTTGATAACTAACACCATATTTTGGACATAACAAGCAGTATTAACTGCTTCAGCCCAGAAAGTTAGAAATTTTGAATCAGCTAGCATAGTCCTAGCAAACCTTCATTAGTGTCTTTTTTTTCCTTTATGCTCCTCCAATTTTTTTGTGGACGTCAGCAACACAATTCTCTCTTAATACCCTTTATTTCACATAACTGATTCATGACCCTATTCTTGAATTCAGTCCCATTGTCACATCTAATCACTTTCACCCTTAGGTCTTATAAGATTTTCTATTGCCTACTTATTAAATGTTTTAAGGTATTATACTAGTTTCATCCTTAGTGCTAAAAGAAAACCCAAACTAACCATAATTAAATTCGTATATGACAATAAGGTTATCATCTTTTTTTTTAAACTCTTTACAAAATGTTGGGCCAGACAAAATCCATGTGCAAAATTTGCTAATGGTTGGTGATGGAAACTGGACTGTTTTGGTTTACAAAGAAGCTCTGTGTTGTTTTCCCTTTTTGGACATGCAAAACAGGTTTGATTTATTTTCAAAAAAAGTTTTAGAAGAGGTATAACCCTTTACAAGGTTTTCACCTCCTTTCTCTAGTTTTTCCTTGTTTTGAAATTTACTGTCCAAGCCCTCTATGGATTTTTAAAGATTAGATTCATTCTGATATAACTTTTGAAAAGAGACAAAATGAGACCTCCTTGAGAACAACATTCTTTATATCAACACTGTACATGTTATCCTTTCTAGGAACTTTGAGCAATAAACATGACTTTCATAAGTTAGCTTAACTCGTCTGGAGGACAGGGGGACTAACACATTCAGTTAAAGTAAAAAGAACTACTATTTCTTCTTGTCACACATTTTGAGACAATGAAGAGGTTAAACTTTAGTTTTTTACAAAATAACATCTTTAAAATTAATTAACCTGTTCTTATTTTTACCTTTCATAGTAATTTTCCCTCTCTTTGGAATTACCTCAATGGCAACGCCAAATTCCACAATCAATTTCCGTACATAATTTGTAAGATATGTTTTGTTTCTGTCATGTGGCCTAGAAGCATTCCAACTATCAATCACCCTTTATCATTCAAATCTTGCTGTGGATTGCCTGCCACTAACAATGGTACAAAAATTAGTTTCTTTTGGGGACCCAAGCCATCACTAACTTGGATCTGCCTTGTGCATCAATATAGTCAAATCTTTTAAAGTTCATTGATGCACCATTATGTCTGAAGACATAGTCTAAATTTTTTTGCTTTGGTCTCCAAACCCAACATGTTGAGGCCTTAACAGCATTAGCCTCATTTCCCTTATTATTACTTACTACTGCTTTTGGCCCAACAGTAGCAACATTTCCCCTAATAGTATTAACTTTTTCATTGAAATTATAGTTCTTATTTGTTGTAAACTTGTTAAAGGGTCTTCTATCATGTGAATGTGCTCTATTAAAAACATTTGACACTAGTCTTGCACTATTCACTGTTGGTCTTGGGTTAGCAGTATTAATTGGTCTGGCAGTAGAAACAAATATTGCTGCTCTTGAAGAGTTTTGCCTAGTAGTATTAAGTGTTTTAAGGCCAGATTTCATTAAGACTGCACTTGGGACAAAATTTCTTTTTGGATGAGGGTGAGTTATCCTTTGAGAATTTTGATGATTCACCCTTCTAGCATTGTTCCACACTCTGTTTTTTCAACCATTTTTTCTTGTCATAGTAATCACGCAATCTTTGATAACTGGTTTTAAGAACTGTCACATACATAAGCAAGCTTTTTTTGAAACTCAAAATTACACTAACCTAATTCTGAGTCATAAATTATTAAAGTTTTCTTATTACCTCTAGGACTTTGACAGTTTTTCCTAAGGTATTCAACTTTCTTATACTTCTCTACCTTCTTAACAGACTCCCTAGGCGATTTCACATGCTCATTATATTTAACAAATTTTACTTTGGCATTACTAGGTTTTCTTTGTCTAGACTTAAACTCAATTCTCTTTATCATTTCACGATCAAATATTTTAGTCTTTAATAGTGGTTCATAACAGACTTAGGTTTGGGTCTCTAACTAAGTCTGAACTTTACTTGTGGCCACTAATAGCTAGACACATTAGTTACAGATCCTAAAACATTATTCGATCCATTTTCAGCATAGTACACAAATCAGGTTTGGAGGCATGAAGTTCCACAGTATAGGGAGGGGGAACTACATGAACCCTTCACCTGATTTTTACTTATAATTCATCTGATTGCTTCAGAAACACTTGACTATCATACACTTGACGATCATTAACCTTCACAAGTCTGGAAACCTTATCACTTACTTGACTATCTAGAAGTTTGCTTAGATTATTAGATGAATTTTCAAACTTTTATAAGGTAAGTTTTAAATCATCTCTTTCTTTTTTATCTTTTTCAAATTTCTTTCTAAGCTCTCTTAGTGCATTATCTCTCAACATAATATCAAGTTTTAAGAAATCTGTATGTCCCATATTTTAAAACAGCCTACATTCCTTTTTTATAAAACATTAGTCTAGGCCTCTACTTATTCTAGACTGCTTTTATAATGCTCCTAACATTTAATTTGAGACTTATTAAAATCTTTTTTCAGATTATCTAATATTCTTTGAGAGTTTCATATAAAAGATTTTAAACTGCTTTAGAATACATGTTTGATACCTCAGTGTCTGTGGCTTGATGAAGCTTGAAGTAGTATAGGCCGAGTTCATAAAATTGTAGTCCTTCTGCACAGCCTAGTCACCACTTCCACATAAAGGTTCAATTACCCCAAATCCATTCCATCACTAAGTTACTTACTGTCTTTGTTCTTGGTGCCTGCTTCCCTAGCTCAAAATGACCTCTTCTTATGCAATTATAGCATTCCACCTTCGTCTTGTCAAATGGCAATGGTATACAGTCCCTTTAACACCTAGATTCTTCTGTCTTCTTGAGAAACTATCCTTGATCTTTTATCAGCGTTTGCCACATCTGCCACTTCAGTCCATACTCCCTCTAAATCATTAGGATACAATTTGCTTTGGTCTTCATTATCTAATTATGAACTATATTACTAATAGCAAAAGAGGAGAAGATCACATCCATCACTTTAGTATCAAACATTTGAGTAAAGGTAGAAGCATCATTCTTAGAGTTAGCCTGCCAGACAACATCACTTTGACAAGGTCTTATACTGCTTATTGGTGCTGTTAGTGTTATTGGATGTCACAAAAGCTTGTTTTGTGTGTTTTGGTTTGTGCTAGATGACCCCATGATTTTAGCTTCATAAATCTTCAGATTTTTGTGTAAGTCATCCATGCTTAGATCTTCTTAATCAGGTTTGTTCCTCCAAATCAGGGTATGAGTCTTCTAATCAAGATTGGTAGACTTTTTTAATAACTTCAATTAACATCTTCTTGAGAAATTGTTTCTCCATAAAATCTCTAGTTGACTGATAAGGTTTGTGTGCCTTTATCATAGATCTGGTCAAGTCCTTTTGAGCTTTTTTCATTGAAATTCTCATACTGCTATTTAAGAAGTGTCTTCTATACTTTCTTTGACTCCTTATTACCTCCAAACCTCTTCTCTATAGCTTCCATCAGAGTCTTGGCACTTTTGTAGGTGTTGAACTTTAGTTGATGTTCATTAGGAGTGCCAACAATAAGTATCTTTCGCCTTTACTTGTTCGTCCTTGCTAGCTTTTGTTCTGTGCGTTGTAGGACGGTACTAATTGTCTCAAACACCATCAAAAGTTCTTGTTGGCAAGGGTTGTACATCACATTTAAGATTACTTCCCAAAGATCATAATCTGTCATTAAGAAGTACTATTCAATCCTCATCTTCTAAAGCTCAAATTCGCCTGGATTGAGCACTGGAAGTTTTGCAGCAGCAACCACTTATGTAGATAATGACTCTATCTTTTCTTGAAACAAATAGATCTTGTGTGTAGAATGATTCTTCTTATTTAAAGTTTCTCAAACAAGCTCTGAGACCACTTGTTGATCCCACTTGAATAGATCTTGCTTAGCTTGTAAAAGGCTTAGTTATATTGAATAAATTAAAGAAAACTATGATAGAAACTTTGATTGAATATATCAAAGGGTACTATGCGGAATCTAGTCTATGATACTAAGTAGATTTAAGTAATTTGAATAAGTAGAACATAACAAGTTTGTATAATACCAAAACTTTAATGCCTCAAATAATTTTAAAACTTAATACGAACACTCTTGATAGTGTTAGGGTTATACATACATTGAAGCTTCTATTTGATCTAAAATATGAAGAAATGGAGTATATGAAATACATGCGCTCAGGGTATCCTTTTATAAATCTTGGGATACAGTTACTGGGCTTACACGCGTTTTCTACTACATACATATCTTTTCTAAAATTACTAATACATAATTCTTTAGCGTACTAAAACTAAACTATCAGTTACTAACTAAGTCTTACAGCAGAAACTCTTCTTGCAATGTAGTAAATTTTGTACTGGCTTTTTGAGTATTAATATATACTTAGCAGTAGTAATGACTTAGAACTTTTTCTTCAATCTTGCAACTGTAGTAACTCCAACCAACAATTGTAACTTGAACCAGCAGTAGTAACAGTTAAGAATCCTTTTATTCACAAAATTTTACAGATGTGAATGGAAATGGATTAAGGAACAAACTTAGATGAGGCTACTATGCAAGTGAATGTTTAATTTCTTCAACAACTTCAATCAGAATGGTCAAGATTTGTAACAATTGTCAAGCAAACTCACGACTTGGACATAATATCATATCACAAGCTCTTGGACATTCTGAAACAATATCAAAAGGAAGTTAATGAAATCCATGCTGAGAGAATAGCTTAGAATTCAAATCCACTAGCACTTGTTGCTGCTGCTTAATAAAATAATACTGATCCTTTTTATCAAGTACCAATCTCACAAATCATATGCCCTACCACTATCAAACAATAATCTTCTACCCAAATCTTATGCAAACTACTAAGATACAAAAGGCAAAGAGATAGCTGGTTATGTGTTAATCTACACATACACGTTTTCCATTAAAAACTGGTCTTAAATTGACAATAAAACGTACCAAAAATACACATTAGTATTTGTTATGTTTTCATTTATATTGTGCAATGAAACAGATATCCAACAAAAGGACGAAAAACGAAGCCAAAAACGACAAAACCGAGCACGGAATGGAAGAGCGTAAAAAAGACAAAGTCAAAATCGAAGTCAAATTCCAAAAAGTCAAAGTCAAAGTCAAACCGACAGAGAGTCAAGTCAAAGCCGTAGCCGTAACCGAAGAAATGTTAAATGGGCCCACCCGTACCCCATCTAATGGGTCGTGTTAAGCCCCATTTAAAATCATTTATGAAGACATAAAAAAACCCAAAACCCTCCTTAATGTTAAAACAGGCCCATATACAAGCCCAAAGCCCAAACCATTTAACTGCCGTTAAGCCCTAACCCTTTTATACTTAACTCTGTTAAGTCCTTTAAGGACTGTGGGTGCCAAAAAATTATCACACCCCACAAGAAGGACCATTCTGTTTGTAAAACACACTATACTCCTTCAGGGGCCAAAATTGCCAAACCACAAAAATGTTTTACACCATAAGGACGATGGTTGCAATTAAACCATACAAAATGAGGGGCTTAATTTGCTAATTCCCCAAACTCTTTACCCTGTACCAAATCACACAATTAAACCAAATTTTCCCGCCCAAAGTCCTATTCATCATCCCTGTCATTTTCCTTCAACTCTTCACCCTAAAACGTCATTTTCCCCATCAAACCCCATTCCTCACATGGTGCCATTGCCACCTTGGCAATCCTATAATATTTCATTGGCTGCAAGGATAGAGAACAAGATTGATGGCTAAGATCACCTCCTTTGGTGACCAAGAAAGATTAACGGCTTAGATAAGCTTTTTGACTCCTCTCACAAAGGAAACACAGCTGCTCTACACACTCAGTGAACAAGCACACTTGAAGACTTAGATGAGTTTTTAGAATAAAAAAGTGGTCTAGTTAGGGCTTTTTTATCTTTTGTCGAATTTTGTTTAGTCAAGTCTTGTGTAAACAAAATTTATCCATTTTAATATTGCATTTTTAATATTGTCATTTAAATTTCTGTCATTTAATTTAAAGCATTGTAATCCTTTTTCTAGTTAATGAAAGTTTAAGTGTTTTTCTTTAATCATTGTCATTTACATTAATTGTCATTTAAATACTGTTTTTAAGCTCTTATATAAGCTTTTGAATCATTCAAAGCTTATATAAAAACTTGTTTACTTTTCTATCTTAAAAAACCAAAAAAATCACAAAAATATGTCAAAGAACACATGGAGCAAGGTAAATTGTGGATGGCCTTGGGTTAGTGCTTCTTGGGAAGCATTCAGACTGTTTTGAGTGCTTATTCTCTTGCCAAATGCTTTGGACCCTTGTGAGTTCCATTTTCTTATTTTTCATTTTTAGCTTATTACTGTAGCACTGCTTATTTCTGCTTATTGTTGCTTATTTATGCTGTTTTATGCTTATTTATGCTTGTGTATTGATTACATGTCATTTGTTCGAGTTTTTAATTGAATCTTGTCTTTGTAGCTTTTAATTCTTTCATTGCTTGTTTGCTTTTTCTTACTACATATTAAAGTTGCTTTATTCTTGTTTTTTTGCTTATCATTTGTGACTTAGACTTAATACGTTATTTCAAAATTTTAAACTTAAAAATGTGTTTTATAAGCTAAAGAAATACAAAACCAGTTTTTTTATGGGGGTGCTTGGGTGTAAGTCTATAAACAGGGTCAAAATGGAGTTTTAAACCATTTTGGGTCACTAAGCTAACTTCAACAAGCTCCCTTAAGTATTTTAACCAGCTTAGAAAATTTTTCAAAGTATAAAGTTCATTTTTAAGGTATTTAGTAAAGTTTGTGGTTCTTGAGCTTTGTAGTTTAGCTTAATTATGTAGATTTTGGTTAAGTGCTTTTGAATGTTGTTTTCAAGCTTGGATTAGCCTTAATAGGAAGTAGGTTTAAGTTAGTGAGCATTTGCAATTTGTGGTTTAGTCAAAAAGAAATTATGTCTAAGTTTTTATAGTCTAATGTCAAAGTTTAAAAAGCCATTTTTAAATCCCATTTTTAGATTAGTTAAAATCTGTTTTAGGGTCTAATTTTCTTTGCACAAGTTCATTAGGTATAGGTATTAATCTGTTTTAGCTTATCTTAGACTTTTAACATCTTTTACTAGCTTATTTTTAGGCTTGCAATAAGCCACTTTGTCTTTTAAAGAAAACCAAAAAAATGTTCATTCTGTGTAACAGCCTTTTTCATCAAGCTTTTTCCTAGCTTATTTATTTTTCAAAATGCTTTTTAATTAGTGATTTAAGTAGCTTATTGTTTAGGCTTTCCAGTGGTATAAGTCATTTTTCCATAATGTTCCATTTAAGTGCTTAAAAATAAGCTCAAAAGTGCCTCTATAGGCTGTTTGGTTAACAGTTTTAACCAAGTAAGCTTATTTGCTTATCTAAGCTTTTGGCTTATTGCATTTGCTTAATTTAGGTTTATATTTGCTTATTAGGTTAGTCTTAATCCATTTTAGCTTATTAATCTTAGGGTAGAGCTTATTTAAGCTTTTTAACACTTGTTTTATGGGGGGGGTTTTTAAAAAAAAATTTTTTAGGTTTTAAGCCTATTTAGGACTTATGTCACCTTTAAAGCTCAGTTTTAGTCATTAATTAGCTTATTGTTTGTTTGGTTGGATTTGTCTTATTAGGTGTAGTAAAGTTTTCATATCTTAGCTTATTTAGTAGTTGCCTTAGCTTATCTAGTTTTTAAAAGCTAAAAAATTGCTTTATATAACTTAGTGTAAAAAAAGGCTTAAACTGTGAACTCAAAGTGCTTATTTCTGTGCTTATTTGTGGTTTGTGAAAAAGTGTGTTTGTTAAAGTTGGTTACATTTGCTTAATTTACAAGTTTGCAAAAAGAAAAGTTTCAAAAAGAAAAAAAGGGGAAATTAGGAAGTTGAGGTGTGTGCAAGGCCGAAACCTCATACATCAACCACCTTATACCAGTTTCACACATACTCTTTACCGCTACGCCCTTGGAACTTTTTCGTTATAAGTCCCAAGTGGTTTGTATTTAAGGGCTTTTTAGCCCTTAAGATTTTCAGAAGTGTTTGCTTATTTACGGCTTATTTATAAGTTGTTTGTCCAAGATTGTATTTTTCCTAGGTTCTTCATAGCTTAAAGTATTTTCTTGCATTTTTTCAGATTTTTCCAATTTCGTTTAGTATTTTTTATAATTAATTTAGACAAAATCCGTTTTTAATTCATAATAAATAAAATAAAAGTCAAAAAAATCTAATTCTTTTTTAGAAATTTTTTTTATCATGTAGGACTTAGAAAAATTAGATTTGTTTTCGTAGGGTTAAATTTGTAGATTTTAGTTTTTTAATGAACGGGATTGAATCCCGTTCACGTTTTTTGTGTTTTTTAAAGTGTTATTATCGCTTTTCGTGTTTGGTTTAGTTTTCTTAGTTCTTCCTGCATTTTTTAGTCTATTATGTACTTTTAAAAGTTTAGAAAAGATCATTTTAGGATTTAAATCTTGATAAATTAGGTTTTAAGTTCACGTTTTAGGATGTCGTTTGGTTTTTAGTTTTAAATTTTTGTTGCATGTAATTGCTTTTAGTGTAGTTTACATTATTTTTCCCGGTAGATTTAGAAATCAATCAAAATCTTGTTGAATTCAGAATTCATCAAATATCCATTACCGACTCGTGACTTTCCTGTTCATTCCTCGTTGGGAGATAAACAACCCGGGAATTTCTTATACTACTAGGATTTCATTGATTTCTTTCTTTGAAACCTTTTCAAGGGAACACTTATTAGGGGTTGGTTAATGTATAAGTCTAGTAGTATTTTCTATATATTATTTTATTCATACCTAATTTGAAAGCGTCATTTTTATGGCCGTGTTACGACGTTTGACTCAAGTAGTGCTTTGAAGATTCCTTCCTTATAAAGTTATTTTTTTTATAAAAATACAAAAATACAAAAATATTTTTCATTTTTCTTTTATTAGTATCATAAAACAAGAAAAAATTCAAAAAACATATAAAAACATGTTCTTTATATAATAAAAACCATCATCATATTAATGTTCTCTAACTTGAGCATTACATAATAAGTTCCCGAATCAAAGATAAAAACTTGCATTTTGTGTCACTTGCGAGTACGGCTTACCTTTAATTGAATTAACCAAACTACATAGAAGGTATAAGGTGGGTTGTTTCCCAGGAACTTCGACCCTAAGGATATGGTTTTTAATTGCTTCAGGGCTTTAACGCTCCTCCGTCCTTTGTGCGTTTTTCTTTTTGGAGTGCTACTGTGAAGCAAGTTGATTATTGGTTCTAAGTTGTTATTCTGATCTCATTTCTGTCCTTTTAATAAAATATGTTGGTGTAAAAAACCTACGAAAAACCCATTAAACTATATCTCCTTTAAAACCTCTTTGCCATTTATTTCTTCTTCTGTTAACCCCTCTATATTGTTTAATTCTTTATGACGTCACTCCATTTATCGTTTCTGAATCCATCTTTCACTTTTAAAGAGTGTTCGTCTTGTGGATCTTTGTATAATGAATAATTTTGTTGTTCGAATATGAGTTCCGTTGGCAAATTTGTTCCCCGACTCGTCTCGACGACCCCCTCAGGATTGTGTGAAGTATGGAAACCCGGTTAAAGGTCCAAATTATCAAGGATGTGCTCTATGGCGAAAGAAATTAAAGGACGTTTGGTTTACAATTTGTCATGAAAATGGAATTTACCAAGACCTTCTAAACACTTACGAGGCATCCGATGACGATACCAACGTTGTTAATGCTCCTCGAGAGCCATTCGTTGTCAAACAGGACCCCGGTGAAAATTCCTCGCAAAGTCCTCCACAAATTAACCACAATTGTTGTTACGAGTGTGGTGATTCGTTAGATGGAATCTTTTGTCAACGATGCACTTGTAAGTCTTGTGGGAAAGGTGCTCATATTGGTTATAATTGTCCACCGAAAGCTCCGATTATCTCTAATCCGGAACCATGCAATCAAACCATTGATGAGCTCCCACAAACTTTGCCAAGTTTTGATCCGACGTGCTATTCCGAAAAAGAAAATTCATTACCTTACGTTTCAAAACCTAACTTTGTTGATGATTCTCCTAACGTTTTCAACCCACCTCCACAACCTCCTATGTATTCTTGTGAATTTTGCGGGAACGATGCTCGTTATGGTCACTATTGTACACCTCAAGTTCCGTTTATCTATCCGGAACCGTGTTACAATCAAGACTTTAATTTCCCGCAAGATTTTCATGATTTTCAACAACAATATCTTTGTTGTGAAAATTGCGGGGGTCCTCATGAAACTTACCAATGTCAACCAATGAATGAAGATTATTATCACGAGCAAAATTCTTGCTATGATCCTAATTCTTTTGGTTTTGACCAATTTCAACCCCCGCAATATACCGTCAATCATCCAATCTTAAATGCTCAAAATGACCTTCTCAATTCTCAAAATAAGCTTTTGGAGCAAATAACATCCGTATGTGATATGGTTGGTCAATATATACAAAAGAAGGAAGAAGAAAAGCGAATTGAAGAAGAGCAAGCGGCTAAAGCCCGATATTGGAAGATTCCCGTTTGCTACGATGATGACGATGACGAGGAAAGTTCTATTCCTTTAAAAGATACTATTATTTATGGACTTCCTCCGTATGTTGCAATCACACCCGCTTTATCAACCGAGGAGCCCGTTGACTCTCGCATAATGGAGGATGAGCATCTTGACACTATTCCGGCAACGAAATCGGACGAATTCATAAAGTCCAGTATTGAGAACCTTGTCCAAAACCCAAGTGAGTCCGAGGATTTCTCTGATATCGAAAGTGAGTGTGATATGCCCGTTTGTGATGATTTTTCTCCTTCCGGAGATAGAAACAAGATTTACGATCCGGGGATATGTATTGAAGTCGAATCCACGAGAATTCTTGCTACTCTTTCTCCCGTGATTGATACTTTACTTCCATTTTCATCCGAAAATGATGACAAAGTTTTCAATCACGGTGTTCTTGCTTCAAAGGAGAAATCTCCTCCTTTTTCATCACATCGGGGCCTTAAAGCTTCTAAGCTATTTCATCAGAAAAGCCCGATGTTGATTCATGGAGACAACACTCCTAATTTGGGTGTTCGTCATCTCCATTTCTATCCCCCTTGACAAGCTCTAGTATGGGGGGATCAGGTCAAGCTCAGTGACCTTAAACAAGCGCTTCGTGGGTGGCAACCCATGCTTATCCATTCTATCTTCTTTCTTATTTGCTAATAAGTGTTTTGTGTTGTGAGGAGGCTCGCCTCTTCCATTATCCGTGTTTTGTGTTTTATGATTGTCCAGGATTGTCCCGGATTTTTGAAGCCTCTCGTGCTCGCGGTTTTTGTCCTTCGATCACAAGAGCTTCACATCCTCAGCTTCATTTTGGGAAATCCAATATCCAACTCTTATCGACTAACGTTTATCTTTAAGCATACTTAATAAACGGCTTAGGATTTACGTAGAGACCCTTCTTAAAACATTGAGGACAATGTTTAATTCTAGTATGGAGGGATCTATCGATTTGATTGTGCCTGCAGCCGTTGTTTTCACGTAATCCCGTTTTTACCAAAAATATTTTGAAAAAAATACCAAAAAAATGAAAAAATTTAAAAATTTTCAAAAAGAAAATAAGTGTTTTGTCACAATTTTGACTTTCCTGCTGGGTAGATTAAGAATAAATTTTGACTCGATCGAGCGTGTTGAGCTCTAGCTTGTTCCTTAACTTTTAGACTAAGCGTTCGCGAAATTGCGAAGAACGAAAAATGATAGTGTTAAGTAGAAGTTGGATGCTAAGCAAGGATTATTTGGAAATCTTAAGAGCTCATGTATGTAATTTGTGGCTTTTTCTCCCATAAGCTCCTAACCGGACTAATAATACGTGCTATTTTGGAAATTAAACTTAAATCAACAATTTTTATGTAGTTAATATAAAAATTTTAGTCTTAGTTCAATTTTATAGTTAAAATTTTCCAAAAAAAGGTCTTCTCTATATATCATGAAATAAAGTAAAATGAAAAAAAATGATGAGTAATAATTATAAACTGTGGGCTAATAAAAGTTTGCTGCATCTTGCCGGCTCACAACCGATGTTACAGCCTTCTAAAGAAAGCCCATAGTAAGAATAATAATCCGAGACTGATAAAAGTTTGCTGCATCTTGCCGGCTCACAACCGATGTTGCAGCCTTCTAAAAGGTCGAGGGTTACAATTGCATCATGGTTATGTTTAATATTAAGTGTGAATTAATAAATGTAAGATCTCTTTTTGTTAAATTTAAATATGCTTTTGAACTTAGACTATTTCATTTTAAGTTTTTAAATAAGCTATGTATATACGGGAAGCCTAAGAGTTTTTGAAACCGAAGGTCCGTGAGTCCCGATACTAGTCTCTGTGGGGTGTCAAAAGCCTGGTCACTTAGCCGCAAGGTTGGGATGTGCCGAGACGAAAGTCGCTACATGGGATGATCTCGCCTTCAAACTCATTATTCTCGGGTGGAACGTGAAGCATAGAATTTTGCAAAATGTTGATCCATGGTTGAAATTTGAAATGGCACATTCACCTAAGATATAATAATTGTCGGGAGTGAAAAGTTCACAAGTTACAAATATGAGTAGTGTTAGCATCTTAACTAATATTTAGCGGTGATTTTGTTTTAAGCTTGGTTTGGAATAAGTGAAAATCCAGGAACGATGAATTTATCTTTTTGAGCATTTTAGGATTGAAGTGCTTCTTATTCCGTGACCCTAAAAGTTATGAAAATAATGAAAGTCGAAACGTTCTAGTTAGTTGCTAAAAAGAAAAGAATGAAAAATAAAAAATAAAAAAATTGAGAAAAAGGAAAAATACAAATATATGTGTATGAATAAGTGTATATCTTTAAGAATGGTAAAAACGGGGATTTTAAAAGCTTTTGATTCTTAAGTTCCCCTCAATGACCACTTAGTTACTTTTCAAGGTTATTAGTCGAAGGGGATCGAGATTCTTAGTTTTCTAAGTGCTTACTTATAACATTGCGTGGGGACACGCAATAGTTTAGTATGGGGGATTTTGGTATGTGTGTAATTACACATACCTTTTACCTAATAAAACGACCCTAAACGACCCAAAACGCACATAAAATGCCATAAATATGCTTGTTTTTGTGTTTGTATTGTGCAGGTACCGGATATTCACTAAAAGACAAAAACAAAGCCAAACCAGATAAAACCGAGCACGGATTTGAAAAGAGCGCGAAAAAACCTAGGCCAAAGGTGCAAAAGGATTGAAAACGGAGCTAAAACGGACATTTCCGGATTGACTCGACAACGTTTATGCATTTAATGAAGTCAAGACGAAGTCAAAGTCAACCCCGAGATACGGCTTTGGAAAGGGCATCGAAAACCAAACCCGAAAACCTAAATTGTCAAAAGTGGGCCCACCCGTACCCACCTATTGGGCCCAGATCAGCCCACTTTATATAAACAAACCCCCCATTTAGTCCAAAAAAGTCCAAATGGCCCAACTAGCCCAATCCTTTTATTTTAATAAACCTGCTGGCCCAAAAGAAATATATAAGGCCCAACCTCTTTAACCTTCGTTAGCCACAAGACCCATTAACCCCTAGACCGTTAGTCCTACAAGGACTGGTGGTGCAATACTTATATACACCCTTGAGGACTAAATCTGGCAAAACCCTAAACTCTTTTACCCCTACATGGACTGTCTTTGCAATACAAGCATACACCTTCAGGGACCATTAGTGCCAACTTCTCAAACTTCAATCCAGTTAAAAAGAAAACACTGTACATCTTCCCTAATTCCTGCCAATACCCTAACCCACTATTCAATTATCTTTTTCCTCTTACAAACAACCAAAACACTACCCTACCTCGACCCTACCATCACATGGCATAATGGCCACCTTGGCAATCTTGAAATGCCCCATTGGACAAAGCATAAAGATAAACGAATCAAGGGTGTGGATTAACCGGATTAGGGAGCAAGAAATATCAAGGGTTTAGATGGATGCTTTGAGTCCTCTCACCAAAGAAACACAACAAACACATTAGAAGATACTCCTCGACCTATATAATGGAAAGAAGACGGAATTTGAAAAAAAACTAGGATATAAGTTTTAGTTTAATTTTTATTTTCATGTTTTTATTGTCTTTAAAATTCTGTCATTTTAACTTTTGAATCTTGTAATCTTTTACTCTTTTAATGAAAATTTAAGTTTTATGCTAAATCATCCATTTTCCTCACTTAACTACTATTTCTTGTGGCTTAATTTAAATGCTTATATTTGTGTTTTTACTAATTAAATGTTTTCACCTCACCTCATATTAAACCTGCTTTGAAGTTCACTAGTTTAAGGGGTGTTTGGGACAAGGGTGAAAACGGGTCAAAATAGGTTTAAAAACCTTTTGGGTCTTTCATCCATCTTTAACTAGCTTATTTAAGTTGTTTTCAATAAGTTTTGAAAGTCTTTAAGGCATAAAAACAAATTTTAAGGTCTCTTGAATTGACCTTAGAATCTGTGGTGCCAAATTTTGAGTAAGCTGTTAGAATTGGATTCTTATTTTTAAGGATATTTTAAGGTTTTGACTTGTGTTCTTGTTAGTCTCAAATACACTAGGAAATATGGCCATGTGTCTTGTGAAGTTTACATATCAAATCTGTCAAAACATATTTCCTTAGTTTTCAAAGTTCTTAAAAGTACTTTTCTTATCTTCATATTTCAGTTAGTTAAAATAGTTTTTAGGGTTTGAAATTTTGAGCTTAAGCTCTTTTATGGTTAGGCTTGATCTGTTTGATCTTGTTTTCCATTTCAAGCTAGTTTTACTTGCTCAAAACCAAGGCCAAATAAGCCCCTTTGTCTTTTTAAAGATTTCAAAAAACTCAGTAGCTGCTGAGCTCATGAGGCCTTTTCTACAAGTTTTTTTTAGCTAAGCTTTACAAAATGTGAGGAGGGCTATAATTTTCCAATACCCAAACACTTTACCCGCACCAAAATCACACAGTTAAACCAAATTTTCCCGCCCAAAGTCCTATTTATCATCCCTGTCGTTTTCCTTTAACTCTTCACCCCAAAACGCTATTTTCCCCATCAAACCTCATGATGTTGGTCGTTTTTCACAACGCGTTTTATCAAATAAACCCTCAAATATAATATATATATATATATATATATATATATATATATATATATATATATATATATATATATATATATAAAATACATATACGTATACGTAAGCAAAGTATCATACAAATTATTCTTAGGAAAGAATAATAAGTAATCAACACGGGATCGTTTTCCTCGGCGAGAGATGAATGGAAATCTACGTTCAAGTTGTAAATCGAGCTTGATTGTCATTCAAGTTTTTTTGTTATATGTTTGAGAAACTATTTTTTAATACTAAAATTAAACTAATATTAATTCCTAAAGATTAAAAACTAAAAGATTAAATTACAAATTGAATCTACAAGATATAAAATGAACAAATAATGCTTGCTAAGTGACGTGAAATGTTCATTAAGTGCGGGCTTAGTTTTAACGAATTAAAATCCTTAAGAAAACAAGTTTCAAGAAATTAAATGACAAGTTAAGTAAAATGCTTTTAAAAAATAAATGACAAGTATTTAAATTGCATTAAAAGTAAATGACGGTATTTAAATTTGAAAAATTACTAATGACAATTAATTTGTTTAAACCTTTTAAAACGCACTTAAATCCAAACCCAAAACACTTAACAAGCATTAATTAAACTACTCGTTACTCATAATGATAATATAAGCAAAGCTAAATATTTTAAAAATAAGCTATACAAATAAATTGAAAAAGGATAGAAAATTGGACCGAATTGAAGAACCGCAATTAAACGATAACCACCCGATTTATTCAGCTAAAGCAAATAATAAAATTCGGTCTAGCTAAATAAACCCTTAAGCTCCACGCCTCTTGAGATGACCGGTACCAAAGATCACAAAATTAAAACATATGAACCATTAACTGTTACCAGTTTATATATATCCATTTAACTAGCACCAAATCTATGTAATAAGCCAAATGCAATCAAGCCGAATGCAGGCCCATACTATCCAAATACCCTATGATGAATTCTACAAACTAAACGAAAACCCAATCACAACTGTGGCCCAACACGTCATGCACAGGCCCAACAAGCAAAAAATAATGAAATTTGCATTACCAGATAAGAGAAATTTGTTATAGTGAGCAACACTAAATCTACCAAATGGCTGAAATCAGTTTATTAAGCTTTTAAAACTATAAGCAAATTTGAGTCTCAATAAGCTAGAATAACTATTAGACACGAACAACTTATTTCGATAAGCAACAACTAAATAATAAAGACAACAAGCTCAACAAATAAGCACTTAGTTTAATTCTAATCTATGCCGAATCCTAAACGAAAAACAATGAAACAAAAAGCTCACAAGAGAGAAAAAGCTATACGATGAATCAAATAAGCATTACAACCCAGAAATAAGCATAAACTGAAACCTTAAGCTACAATAAGCAATCGTAAAACCAAACACTATTAATACGAATTAAATTTTATGATATAAACTACCTCTTAACCGAATAAGCTATTTGTTTACGATAATAATCTATAGATTAAAGCGGTTCGAATTAATAAGCAGCGACAAACTATAAAACGAAATAAAACCAAAACTAAGCTTCTTTAGAAACTTATTTTGATCCTATGCTATTGAAGAAAAGAGAAGACGAAAAACTAATAAGCTAAAGGATGAACTTAATAATTTCGTTAATCTGACCTTAATAAGACAGGAAATAAGTCAGAAAAATAAGCTTAAAAGATAGCTTATTACGAAAAGCTTTAAGGAAAAGAAAAGAGAAATTAAGCACACTAACACCAAACTTTTTGAACCAAATTCCATATTCATTAATATTAATAAGCAGTACCAATAAGCTGAAAATGCTTTTACAAATTGAAATAAGCTAGAAGAGATTAAAAATAAGCTAAAAAAATATAAAGCTACCTAATTTTTTTTTTCTTAACTAAAAACTAACGAAAGAAAGAGATATCTAAATGCGTTCCTCCCACGCATCATTTATAGCCCCTTGATTGTTCTTGGATCTCCAAACCTTGTACATGCCAGCACATATATTATCCGATCCACCAATAAGAGACGCCCACTGGTCATTTCAAGAACATCATATAAGCATGGGCACCCCGTACCAACAACCGAGCCTGAACCTCATTCAAATGTTATACAAAACTTCGCCACGAGTAAGATTGCTGTTGGCCAAGATAAATGAAAGTGGGAAAGCACGTGAGTGATTTTGATTTATTTAGCCTCACGTGATAACCAAATGCACACAATTCTCATTTGCATTCAAAATGAAAGAAGTATAACAGTTCCTAACATAATTGTTTCCTAGGCCTTATTTCAAGTACTACAAACTGGGCCAAGTAGTATGGGCCTGGTTGATTCAAGCATATAAAAAACATGGGCTTGCGTTTCATTACCATAAGTGTGGGCTGTATTTTAATTTTTATAAAAGGTAGTTTACTTGGGCTTTAAAATAAGTATGGGTCGGTCCGACCCATATAAATGGCGTCGGGCCGGCCCAATAAAAGATGAAAGCATCGTCGGACTCGATTTTTCGTGCTCTTTCGAAAGGCATGCTCAAAAATATTAACTACTTCGTATTGATCTCGAAAAACGCGTAAACGTCTTTAAATATTATCCGAAAGTCGTCATTTTTGCTACGTTTTCAATCCCTTATACATGCAAGACATAAAAACACAAACCAAACATATTTGCTATAATATTAAGCATAATTCATGTTTTTAGTCCAATTAATAGTGTTTTCCGGGTTATAAATGATGTGTGTTTTAGCACACATCAGATTCCCCCACACTAAGCCATTGCTGGTCCCACACGCAATGTATATAAAACACGCTCGAAAATAAATAATTTAATCCCCTTTAGAGACTTATTACCCTCTCAATCAACAAGAACAAAAAAGGGTCCATTAAAAGGTTTCAAAAATTCATTTGTGTTTCGAAAAACGCCCCCGATTTTGACCACCACCCCCCCCCCCCCCCCCCCCCCCCCCCCCCCCCCCCCCCCCCCCCCCCCCCCCCCCCCCCCCCCCCCCCCCCCCCCCCCCCCCCCCCCCCCCCCCCCCCCCCCCCCCCCCCCCCCCCCCCCCCCCCCCCCCCCCCCCCCCCCCCCCCCCCCCCCCCCCCCCCCCCCCCCCCCCCCCCCCCCCCCCCCCCCCCCCCCTTGTCCCCCCCCCCCCCCCCCCCCCCCCCCCCCCCCCCCCCCCCCCCCCCCCCGCCCCCCCCCCCCCCCCCCCCCCCCCCCCTCTATTCGAAAAAAATATAAATTAAATAAAAATTAATATAACAGGCTATAATGAATGGGAGTCTCATCCTTGACTTTTCACAATCCCCAAACTAAGCTTAAAAAGAAATCATAGTTAAATATAAAATTAGATGCTAACACTACTTATAAATGCTAATTGTGTAAGTATAAACTTAACTTTTCGCTCCTATTATTTCTAAATCCTATAAAGGTTTTTATTATTATTTTTGGTGACAAATAAATTATGCCCTTATTAATATAAAGTAAACCCGGTTTAGACCACAATTAGTTTGAAATCATTTCCTAAAGAGACGATATGGTGAGAATAAGGTCCACATTAAGGTTCTAAATTCGCATGATTTAGGGGTTATCCTTTTTATTTCATCCGCAACAACTCAACTACGAGTCCAGAGACGGAGGCTTTATTTAGATAACCCCGGAGTCGGAATTTGGCTTTATACTTATATTATAGGCAACAATATTAAACATCGTCCTTTAAAAGGCTGTAACATCGGTTGTGAGCCGAAAAGATGCAGCAAACATATTTCGACCTCGGTAATTTCCTCGACCTTTTAGAAGGCTGCAACATCGGTTGTGAGCCGGCAAGATGCAGCAAACTTTTATCAGTCTTGGATTATTATAACTATGTGCCTTATTTTGAAGACTGCCACATCGGTTGTGAGCCGGCAAGAGGCAGTAAACTTTTATCAGCCCATAGTTTTTATTATTATTATTATTACCTCCACCCTTTAAACGACTGTCCACATCGTATGCACCTACCAAGATCCAGAAGTCTTATTTGGCTTCGGTTTTATTACATAATTATTATTATTATAGTCAAATTTTCAAGTCTTGGTAGTCTTTAAACAACTGCCACATCGGTATCGACCACCATGGTCCAGTATCTAATTTCCCCACAACACTGACAAAACCTTGAATATGTACCTGTACTTTCCACCAGAAGAAACTCTAACGAAGTGATCTAAGCTAAGAATCTCGCAAAAAACCCTAAAGCAACTTTATTTTATACAAACAATTTAATATAGCGTTTTAGAAAGCTGCTGTAGCAAAATCCACAATTAAAACCTCATGATGAGCTCTAAAGATATCCAACTAATCCAATCCATCAAACTTATATTTAACTTATCATATTTCGTCCTTTGCAAAATTTTAAAGTTGAGCAAACACTTAGTCTAAAAAGCTAAGGGGAAAGCTAGAGTGTAAAACTCGGTCAAGTCAAAAGCTACCTAGTTCTACGGGCCTAATTATTTCTATACTTCATCATTTTTTTTTCTTCATATATATATCATAATAAAACAATAAAAAATTTATAATTTTGGTTCAAACGGGTTGGCGTGTGAACACATATAGGCACAGGTATGTGATCACATTTCGATAGAGAATCCCCCCCCTCCCCCCCCCCCACACTTAGAATGGAACATTGGCCTCAATGTTCAAAAATGTCGGGTTTTACCCCCACACTTACGAACGAAAAAGGCAAAATGCAAAAAATTCCAAGTGTTAAAGGGGAAAAAATATATAAATAAACATGATCAGATTGAGGATTTTCCATAATAATTAAAAGATCGAAGACCGAGATGATTGGAGGATGAAAACAAGCATGGGTCTTCATGACTTAAGGAATCCTGCAATCAAAAAACGATACCACAAACCATCGAGAGAAGCACGCCCCCACACTTGGGCTATAAAATCACACTCACTTATTAATTAAGAAAATATAAAGAAGAAAAGAAACGGGTTGCCTTCCGAGAAGCGCTTATTTTTGTTCACCGAGTCTTGAGCCTGACTCGATCCCCCTACACTTGAGCTAGGTCAAGGGGGATGGAAATGAAGAAACGGAACATCCAAGAGAGGGATGTCCCCTCCAAAAATCATCATCGGGCTTTTATAAAAATTAGAAGTGATTTCGCCCCGATGAGATAAGAGAGGAGAAATGAGAATACCAGGATTGAATACTTTGTCCTCGTTTTCGGATGAAAATGGATGCAAAGTGTCAAATACTGGAGAAAGAGGAGCATGGATGAATGAGATAGAAAATTCATCCCGTGATAAAAGTCTCTCGGATTGGACTTCAATGAATATCCCCGGATTGAAAATCTTTTTTCCAGATCCGAGGGAATCATAAGAAAGAAGTCCAAATCTGGATCAAGGGTGGGAAGGGTGGGCAAAATATTAGGCATAAGAACATAGTGTTCAGAAATACCCTTCACCACTTTGGTTGTCAAAACACCCGTATCGGGCTCAAAATCAAAGCAAATCTCAACATCCGGTGGTTTCGGAGGAGGACAAGAAGATGATGGATCATTAAAATGATCAAGGTTAGATGACTCATTTTCGGTAAGGGGAGGGGAATCATTACTAAGCAATTCTTCAAGAAAACAAATATCCCCTTCCGAGTTATAGTCGTCATTCTCAATGCCCGGTGGCATCGAGTCATCGGAAGCAAGAAATAAATCGATCTCCTCCATAAGAGAGTCACTATCCGCGATGGGGATAGGAGATGGGGAGGGAGACTCGATAATCGTATCAACAATTTCCAAATTAAGTTCTTCCGGCGGTCGTGAAGATGAATTATCATACAATAAATTCTCAACAAGACGGATTTCTTCCTCTAGATCAAAGTCGGCTTTCTCAATTCCTGGTGGAATTGGATCGATATGAGCGAGTTCACCGGAGAACTCCTCGAGAATATAATCAAACTTAGGTGAAGAATCAATTAAAATATCACAGTTAAGCAAAGATTCGATAAGATTAGACTCGGCATTGAAATAATGCGGATCAATCTTTGGAGAAATGATTTCTTCATTATCAAAAAGAGGGTTGATAAGTGTTAAATACACATATCTATTTATGCTTAAAATAGCCTAAATAAACCCCAAAACAGACCACAAAATGGCAAAAATGTGCTTGTATCTGTGTTTTGTGTGTGCAGGTACGGATAGATCAGAAATCATAAGAAAACCATCAAAAACAAGCAAGCACGGACACGAGAACGGAAGAGTGAACAAAAGCCGGAAGCAAAGCCAGGAAAAGTCAAACCCTCAGTCAAAATGGTCAAATCATGGTCAACAAAAGTCAACAAGACCCAAAATATTCCATTTAAGCCCCTCAACTTTCAGAAAAGTCCATAAATGGTCCCTAAGCCTAAATGGGCCTCACCCGGATTCATAAGCCCAAAACCCTAGCCCATTCACTCTTTTTATAAACCACAAGGACTAGTCTTGTAATTTCTAAAACTCGTTTTAAACTAAAAAGAGAGATAAGAAAGACAAGGGCTAGAAGTATCATAAATCCAAAGTTTAAACTGAATTACTCTTTTCAGTTATAAAATTGGGCGCCAAGGTGTTACTATTCACCTTTCTTCCCCAAATTCACTAGCCAGGGTAAAGCAAGGGGCAAATGGAAATTATGGGGTACGGAAGTCAATTCATAAGCTCACAAGAACAATGGAAGGGTTATTTCAGTCAAATCATTGCTCACTTAAGCTCACTCTCATGATCAAACCACGTCATCAATGGAGAAGCACACAAGGGACGTGGGTTTTACACTAAACTCACTCACATAACTAACACAATGTCACATCAATGGAATGACACGCTGGCGATCCTAAAAAACATACAAATTTGATCAAACGGCTCAAAATCATTTGGCAATGATTAGAAGAATCAAGGGCCCAGATTAAAGGCTTGGAGATGGATTCAAGGGGCCTAGAAGCTTCACCATGGTGCTATAAATAGCACCCTCATCACACACACATTAATGTTCATGATCTTTTTCCTTTTCTAGTTTTTAGCCTAATATAGTTTTTAAGCTTAATGTAATTTTTAAATTCAGTTGTAATTTCTCTTTAAGGAATGTAATTCAGTTTTAATTAATGAAATTTAGTTTAATTTAGTTATAAGCTCTCTTTTCTCTTTATTCAAAAGATCTCTTAAATAGCCAAATTTTCTCAATAAGCTCATAATAAGCTCTTTCAGTCTATAAGCTGAAATTGAGCTTAATCAATTCAGAAATAATCCTATCTAAACCTTAAAACAGTTTAACTTACATTTACCTTGGACTTTATTGGATTTAAGCTTAAGGAAGGGGAGTTAGCAATGGATGAACTCCCAAGGACTTATACTAGCTTATTCACATGAATAAGCTAGAGCTTGTAGCTGCCATATTTGGTTCCTCTTGTTTAGCTAGAGGCTTGTAAGTTTCTCTTTAATTTCTTTAAGATCTTCCTTTCAATAATTGTCCATTTACTTTCTATGCTTATTTGCTTATTCAATTGCTTATCAGTAGCTTATTTGTGCTGCTTATCTCTTTTATGTGCTTATTAGTTAATATAAAAAAAACCAAAAATAGTAGAAAGTAGTGTAAATCTTAGATTACTTGCTTATTCAGTTGTTAGCTTATGATTAATAAGCTAGTTAAAAGTTGTTTTTCATCTGGTAATTAAGTTTTGATAAGTAGAACTTAGTTTTAAAAGCTTTTTAAAAAACTGTCAATGAGTTAAAGGGGTGTTTGGTTTAAGCTTGTTTGACTAACAAAAGTCAAAAGTTTTTGTGCAAACCTTTTGAGACAGCTTTGATTTCAGTTAAAAACATTAGGAAAACAGATTTCATAAGTTAGTTTACATTTTTAATCAAATTATGGCTTATTTTATAATCTCAGCACCAAGGTACCTTTAGGCTTAAAATTAGTTGGCTTATTTTTGTCCTAGGATCTCTAGGCTTTAAGAGTAATTGAATTTAGTTTTGACACACTCAATAGATCTTTTAAATTTTAAGATTAAAGTAGCTTTTAAATTCTAATTTTTAGCTTATAAGAATAGATCTTTTCATTTAGTTTTATAGTTTTATAGTTG
>BQNB010093146.1:0-26441 GCA_026074375.1 Tanacetum coccineum | reverse complement strand
AGTAAAGCTGCATGCTTTGTGTAACAAGTCTTTTATTAAATCCAATGTATCATTTTAAATGACTTTTTGTCGTTCTTATATATCTTGTGCTATTGATCTGAGAAGTAACACGCCCGGGATATCCTTATTCCGCTGTGACCCATTTTGGGGGTGTTATAGGAAGGGTCAAAAAGTCAAACTCGGTGGAGTCAAAAAGTCAAAATTCAGTAGAAATACGTTTGTGAAAACATGAAGTTGTTTTGCGAAAGAAATAATTTTGATGATTAATGCTTGAATATCCGTGGAACAAAAAGATCAGTTTCTCATGTGTGGTGAAAACATCAAATAATTTTGAAAAAGAAATCAAGTTTCTATAAATTCAAAACTGTGGGACATATATATCTATTACTAATTGTTTAAGTGGAGTAAGTCATGTCTGGTTCCAGCCGTTTTCTGCAATGAATAGAATGAGGAGTGAGTGACTTAGTGTCCATTTAATTGTGGGTTTGTGATTATCAAGAAAGTTTTTGTCAAAATATTTCTGGAAAAAGTTCTCAAAATCTGTTTTGGTGTTAAAATGATACTCTTTCACAAAACAATTTTAACAAGTTGAATGATTTCTCTTTAATGTTTAGTAAAAGAGTCTTGATTAAAATCAAAAGAGAAATCTTCATCATCCTTGAAAGAGTATCATTTCACAAACAATTTCTGGTGAGGATATTCTAAAAACAGAAAGAGAGAACAAAATCCATACGCAAATAAACAAATCAAACGTGTGTTCGAAAAAGAATTGCCAGATTACACAAAAATGATAAATTAAAAGAATAATTTGAATAAAGCGTATGGCATGTGCTAGAAAAAGCAAGAACAAGCACATGATAAAGAAACTGATCCAAAATATGTTCAAACAGAATTGTCAGAACATATAAAACAGATAGAGTGGAAAAAGAAAAAAATGTCAAAAGAATTATTTGTTACCTAACATCTTCATTTTATTCATTCAGTAATCATCATGGCACAACAACAACATGCAGCTGATGTTCATCCAGACGAACTATGTCCTCCGAACAAACGATATGATCTTATGGATGCTAACAAGAAAGTTGATCTTGAACGTGTGAACTGCCCACCGGAAAGAAAAATTCTGACAAACATCATCAAGAATCATCCATTAAGATTTAGCATTACAGCTTCTTCCTCCATACCATGGATATATATGGCACAGTTCTGGCATATTCTGAAGGAATACGGTTCAAAGTATAGGCTCAGGTTTATGTTGGACAAGAAAGAACTTTCTCTTACACTGGATGACTTCAAAACAATCTTTCATCTACCTTAAACAAATGCTAACAATCATAATTCATTCGTGCCACCACCAACATTTTCTGACATGGTTCTATTCTCTAAACAACAATTGGGTTTTACAATGGAACTGAAGACATCGACAAGCTTTAAGACAGCTGGTCTTCTGCAACCGTGGCAAACATTATGCAAGATATTTTCCAAGTGCTTGACAACACGTGTTACAGGATGGGATCAACCACCATTGCAGATTATGCAAATGATGTATTGCTTTGTCAATAACATGCACGTGGATTATGCGTAGCTTCTATGGGAAGGAATTTACTATTCTCTTCATCATCCAACATCTTCGATTCCGTATCCAAGATTTACAAAGATCGTCGTTAGTCATTATATGACTATCTTTCTTGAAATCTCAAGACGTGCTTGAGACATGTATTACAATCTGCAAGATGATGACATAATGAAAAATATCACAATCGTTAGTCATTATATCACTAATCTCGTATCTTTGGATACTGAGAAACTCCAGGAATTGACGGAAACTCATACTCAAACAACATCATCATCAAGATCACAACATAAACTGTCTAGAGCAAACCGACTTCTATCATTGTTCAAAGCCAAACCTGCTCGGTTTAAACGATACAAGAATTTCTTTCAGGAGTTACAGGGACGGTATACATATTTGTTTACACATCTCAAAGAAAGATTTTTGTCAAGGAAGTCATTTGATACTCTTGTTGATCATCTCCAATAAGTAATTGTCGAATCATTACCTACTATGGTTAACACACACATTAAGAAGTAGGTGAAAAAGCAAGTTCCTGAGCAGGTCAGAGATTAAGTTCTAGTGTATGTTGCAGAAGGGCTGATTCTGGAGAGACAAAAGACTAAAGAAGAGATGAAACAGATGATTGCTAAAGCCAATTTATAAGTGCGCGGGAATATACAAGCTGAAATTTCCTCACAAATTCAAAAAGCTATTGATAATCTGATCCCTTCTCAAGTTGATGCGTCAGTACGAAGTTATATGTCTGGTCACATCCTTCATGTTCACCCAGCTCAAACACAAACACTATCTGTTCCAGAATAACAATATCAACTATATCTCTCTATAAAAGACAATCCTCAGTTGCAGCAACAAGACATTGCAATATGGCTTGCACTTCAGATGAAGTTTAAGAATCTTTAAGTACAACAAACTACATGTAGACCTTCTACCGTTCTCCCAAGAGATCAGGACGATCCTCATGATGATGCTCATCCTGAGGGGGAGAATAGTGCAAAGTGACAGAAGACATCTGAGTACGAAGCGTATGTGTCTGGAGAGTCATCGTCCGGACAAGTTAATGAAGAGGAACGAGGTCCCTCAACTTCAGGTAATCAAGAACAAGAAGATGATTATGATTTTGGACTGATTCTTATGCTTTAGATGATGATGAAATACCGTCAAAGCAAGTGTCACAAGATATTATGGAAGAAGTATCACTAACTATTGATGAAGCAAAGTTAAAGAAAATGGCTGATGAGATGTTGAGACAAAGATGTACTTCAGGGGATGAGTATCAATATCATATTGATCAGATGAAGAATTTCTTGCAAAGTGACATTGTTTGGGAAAGTAGAAAGGAAATTCTTATCTCTCCACATCCACGAAAGACCACACCTCTTGTTCAAAGCTGTCAAAGAGATCCTGAAGCTCCAACACTATCTTTGATAAATCAAGACCTTTTATATCTGAAGAAAGGAAGTTCAAGGCCTGAGAAAATCGTATTGTCACTTCACAAGTTTCCAGCAATCATCTTTAATGATGATGATATCGAAGAACGAACTTCCAGATGGGTGAATAAGTGTGTTAAGAAATTTAATCCTTATGCTCGATATGGTGTTGAACATTGGAAGAATCCTCATGAAAAGATCTTTTACATAAGGAAACAAAAAGAGTTTGGAAAACCAAAGAAAGAGGTTTATTTGAACTCAAAGAACATACAAGTTATCAAGACATACTGGGACTTGGGTCATGACCACAAGTTTGTCACAGAGATAGTTGCAAGAAGAGCTAATGAGTGCATTATGTTGATTACCGAGCCTGATTACAAGAATCTCAATAAGAATGATATTGCGGATATGTATTTGCTGATTATGAATGGCAAGGTTCCAAACTATGCAGAAACATGGTTGATATGGTCTTTATCAGTATTCATCAGAAGTTCAATGATATAGGAAAGAGTGCATGATTTCCAGCTTAGAATTGAAAGTTATCAACAGAAAGTTAATCTCACTGCACCAACAATATCTTTCCCAGGAGTTGAAAAGCCCAGAATGTTCATCATCATCTATGAGCCCGCGCATGGAATCATATACAGGAATAGCAAGAAAGAGAAAAGGGCAATGAGACATTCAGAGATTCATAAGTTTTGTGATGCAACGTTGAACATAGTACTAGAAGGATTAAAGAGTTACAATAATGATGTGAAGTATGGTTATGTAGAAAGAGAACTCACCAATGATGAAGTTGAGTATCTAAAATTGTTTGAAGAAGAGATTAAGGTAAGATTGAAGTATCAAAATCAGATGAGAAGATGGGAGATGTATCTAAATGGAAGACCACTTGGACCGACGAAGAGGATCGCCTTGAAAATAATCGGACCCTTAGGGGGAAGGATATTAGGTTCATAAAAAGTGTCGATTATGTGATTTAGTTATTAGTCTTTATTTTTTTTAGAATAAAGTAGTTTGTAATAAAGGTTTTAATTATGCTTAAAAGTAAGAAATAGCATAAGTGCCATAGAATAGGGACTCGATGTGAACATTAGAAAAATAAAGGAAAGGAAGCTTCCTTCCCCCATCCTATAAATAACCCCTTCTAATCATCCTTAGAGGTGATGCCTTGTTAATAAACTTTTCCTTTTTTTCCTCCATTTTATAACATTTGAAATTTGAATACTTTCCATCCTCTACTATTCTCCAAGCTTTCATGGTCTGATTATGTATGATTCAAGAAATCAAGGACCTAACAGACAAGAAAGGGTGTTGGTGTTCATTTGTTTCACATGTATCTAACATTTTCTTTTTTCTTTCTCTCTCTAAGTGGTCATACCAACCAACCTCCCTTTCTCTCCCCTAATCTTCATTGATTCATACCTTTGTGTGTGTTAAGATATTCTACAATTAGGTTATCAAGAGCCGTAGGGTGATTGTGTAGGTCTTGTGTACGTTTTGTAGGTGTTCTTTAGGCGTGTTTTGGTTCGAACAATATCAAAAGATTTTCATATTTTGTAGGTTTCCAACCATAAAGTTTGATACTTTCTTGTTCTATTACCTTAGTATAGTCTAGTTGTACAAGAAAAACCTTGTTGTAAAACTTCAAAATCTTGATCTTTTTAAGATTTTTTTTGAAAAAGAGGGTTTTTGTACTTGAATCTTGATTTCAAATTTTTCGTGTCAAAAATGTTAAAGCTTGTGTTTTTAAGGTTCTAATAGTCTTAGATAGGTAAGAAGTACAAGAAAAATCGGGTAAAAACATCAAAAAGTGAGTCTTTTTAAGATTTTTGTGTTTTGAGATTCGAAGGTGTGTAGACGAATTATACGAGTTCAACAAGTGAATTATACGTATTTGGATGAATTATACTTCATTTGGACGAATTATACACTCTTCCATTAGGATATTTATACGTTAGCTAGGGGAGAAATTATACGCTTTGATTGGGAGAATTTATATACTTTCATAGAAAAAATATACGGTTGTTCTTTTGATTTGTAAAAATCCCGTGAAAAATTGGTTTCCGGTTTTATCAAGAATTGTAAAATTCCCGTGTATTCTAACGATCAATACTTTAATCAAATCTCACTTAAATCAAACAACCTCCTATCACTGTTCGATGATCTTCTATCTTAGAACATATCAAAATCCAATGTTCCAATTGGACAAAGGAATATCTGTTGAGTACATGATACTCTCTGGTTGCTGACAATCATTCCTCCAATGTTTGGACAATAGACTTGTATGATTCTTGGAAAAGTAGAATGCAATTATACATGCAAAATAGAGAACATGGAAGAATGATACTTGAATAAGTCGAACACGGTCCACTCATTTGGCCTACTATTGAAGAAAATGGGGTGACCAGGACAAAGAAATATGTTGAATTGTCTGCTACTGAAATAATTCAAGATGATTGTGATATGAAGGCACATTAATAGCATTCTTCAATGTTGTAATCCAAGAATTGGATCAACTAGGGTTTAATGAATACATTGATTGGTTAAGCACACGGAATATAACAATAATAACACAATCAACATTACTAATAAGGTTTTCTTTATTCAAACATGATAAAGAAACTAACTAGCTAACTACTAAACACGCTTTCTAAGCGTCTAGACTCTCATTGGAGAAGTCTGCTATGATGTGGATACCTGTACTAGAAGCCCCCTCCTTTATTTCATAGAGGGAGGTTACAAGAAACCTAGCTTAAGAATAAAAGCTTAACTAACTTATTACAGATGGGTCCTCATTGTTTCTTCATTCTTCATTTCTGCTTGGTGGGTTTTTTAATCATCATAATCTGTAATTTTCATAAGCATATTCCCCTATTTGTTTTTACAAAACAATCTGCATGAGAAAAATGCTTAAAAAATGTCATCCACAATAATAAGTGCACATCATGTATCTTCTTCCCCTTCTTTTTTTGTAATAATCTAATAGGGGCTTGTACAACTCGTAAACCACTTCTCCTCATGTGATGATGTAGATGGAAAGTATATGGAACAATAAGTTCCTTAAAGGTTATACTATCCATCTTTGAATTCGAACTTAATTGGCTTCGATATAGTAGTAGTAATGAACATCCTGTGTAATAAATCCTCCTCTCTATGTAAAAATGTTCGCCTCAGCACGAGTGATCTACTCAATCCTTGTTGAATTCACAAAAAAGGGTGAACTTGTGAAATAATCGATTAAAAAGCTTAATGCATCAAACGTTCTACACAATTTCCTTATCTATTTTATGTGCGAACAAGACATGTTTATTACACCTCAGTTATGGATCACTGTTGGTCCCTGACCTACCTCACCATAACCGCCAAACCATTGATCCATCTCAGATCAAATCAGTGACAATAATAATACGGTGTAAAAACAGCGGGTAATTATTACCAGATACAACGAAATTTGTTCTACCTCAGATAAGGTTCATCGTTGATTCCCAGATCAAAACTCTCCATAGCCGGTCGAAATATAACAATGGGTGTGGTCCCGGACCAAAACACGACATTATTATGTTGTATAATAAATGACTTGTGAACACCAAACCAAATCAAAAAAAAGTAACCAAGCCATAAGCATCACATCGTCCAAGATCAAGGGCGTCTATGGGCCTATGATATTTGTTGTCGTTATCGATCAAAACACACTAGCTGCACAAACAACAGAACCATCGCTAAAACCTGTCGGAACGTATAAGCACCTGGAGGGAACCGATTTTAATGTGACAGTACGAAACTATATCGAACCAGCAGACCCGAGTCCAACAAACAGCAGGAACATTTATGAAACCATGCGCAAGAAACCCAAGTGGATGTAGTAGGAATTACGAGTGTGACCAGAATAAATGATTATGCTGAAATGTACTCAGATCAGCCCAACATTATATCCAGTCACGACCTGATGTATCACTTCTGGGAAAACATCGATCCTTGGATTGGTAACCTGTGCTTTGTGTGAAACCTGCTTGCTCTTCAACCACGAATAATGCTACAAAAGAATTTAGGGTTTGATAAAAACCCTAAAATCAAATACGCCTTTTTATTAATAAAAACAGAAAAATAATTTACACGAAAACCTTATCAACCCTAGATTAAGATCCACGAGGCTCTGATACCAATTGTAAAATCCAAGAATCTGGACTCAACTAGGGTATGAATAACATTGATTGGTTAAGCACAGCGAAATATAAAATAAGAACACAATCAACATTACTAATAAGGTTTTCTTTATTCAAACATGATAAAGAAACTAACTAGCTAACTACTAAACACGCTTTCTAAGCGTTTAGACTCTTATTGGAGAAGTCTGCTATGATGTGGATACCTGTAACCTAGACGCCTACCCTCTTTATATAATAGAGGGAGTTTACAAGAAACCCTAGCTTAAGAATAAATCTAACTAACTATTACATATTAGGTCCTCATTGTTTCTTCTTTTTTCATTTCTGCTTGTGGGTTTTGTAATCATCAAATCTGTAATTCCTAACAAAGGTCTACCAACTGATATCTACTCACTTGTTAATCATCACAGAGTTGCCAAGGATCTATAGGAAAAGTTTAACTACTAATGCAAGGTACCTCTTTGACAAAGAAAGAAAGGGAGTGTAAACTGTATGATGCATTTGATAAGCTTGCTCACATCAAGGGGGAATCACTTCCATTTACACAGCTGATGAATGACATGAACATTTACAAAATGAAATTGGAACAATTTAAGTTAATACCAAATTCTTAAACAGTCTTCCACCTGAATAGAGTAAGTTTATGACTGATGTCAAACTTGTAAAAGATTTGCATACCACCAACTTTGATCAGCTTCATGCATATCTTAAACAACACGAGCTCCATGCCAATGAAGTCCGTCCCATGCGTGAACGCAGTCAAGATCCACTTGCATTAGTTGCAAACATCAATATGAACACAGCTCACTTTAACACTTATCAGTCTTCATACAACAATCCTCAATTTCAACAACAACAACAATAGTTTTCACCATCTCAGTCTCCTCAATATGGATCAACTCATCCCACACAATATTACTCAACTACTTATCCATCCACACCACTTGCAATCACTTATCCATCAACACCGTATCCAAATCTTACTCATCAACTGTTCATCCAGAGTTGTCTACAACCCAATCTGTTCCTCAAATTAAATGTGTTGTTCCATAGTTAATCAACAAACATCACCTTGCGATTCGAATTTCCTTAAATAGACTCTGTTAGCAGTTTCCTGTGTTTAAGGCAGGAGATGGCCTTATTGATGCCTTAACAAAATGATGTCATTTTGTCTACTATTTCACATATCGTTTACCACTCTATTACCAATAATCAGCTAAGGGAAACTCATCCAACCAAGATAACAAGCCAATTATTAATATTGAAGAGTGACTGTTCAACCACTTAGGGGGACAAAATTCTTATGAAATATGAGTACTTCAGGAACAAGAGGTAATACGTCAGGGAACATGAGGAAGTATTCAGGTCAACAGAGGGTTGTAAAGTGTTTTAACTGCCAAGGGGAAGGTCATATGGCAAGACAGTGCCTAAAGCCAAAGAGGAAAAGGGATGCTACATGGTTCAGGGATAAAGTTCTATTGGTTAAAGCTTAATGAAATGGTAAAGTTCTGAATGAGGAAGAATTAGAATTCTTGGCAGATCTTGGTATTGCAGAAGTTACAGTTACACAGTCGGTCATCACACACAATGCAGCTTATCAAGCAGATGATTTGGATGCATATGATTCTGATTGTGACGAGATCTCTACAGCCAAAGCAGTTCTTATGGCCAATTTGTCTAGTTACGGATCAGATATTCTCTCCGAGGTACCAATCTCTGACAACACTAATAATGATATGCTAAATCAAAGTGAGCAAGAGATGTCGTATTCTGAACCTTCTCATTTTGTGGAACATCCAGAGAATGAGATACATAGTGATAGTAATATCATTCCGTACTCTCAGTATTTGATTGAATCACAAAATGCAGTTGTTCAGGATACAAATTTTTCTGCACAACAAGATGCCTTGATATTATCTATGTTTGAACAACTGTCAAATCAAGTAACTAACTGTAACAAGGTCAATAAGGATAATCTAATTACCAATGAATCCTTATCTGCTGAGCTTGAAAGATACAAAGAACTGGTAAAATTGCTAGAAGAAAGGAAAAATGTAGATTTAAGTACTCGGGAAAAGCTTATAATTGATGATATAATTCAGGGTAAAAATGCACAGTTTACAGATTTTGAAAAAGAAATTAACAATCTTAAACAAACTCTTTCTGAACAATCAAAGGAAAAGGAATTGTTAACAAAAACATTTAATGTTTTCAAAAACAAATCCAAGGAAAAAGAAGCTAAGGATATTGATACATAAATTGCTTTGGAAAAGAAAGTTAAAGAAATGGAAAACATTGTTTGTAAAATGGGTCAATCCGCGTAAACTATGCATATGCTCACAAAACCATAAGTTTTCTATGATAACAACCTGAAACAAGCTCTTGGTTTTCAAAATCCTTTCTATCTTAAGAAAGCTCAGCAGATTAGACCAACGCTTTATGACGGTAATGTTATTGCTAAGGAAACCAATGTGATTTCAATTGTTGATTCTAAAGAGACTTTGATGCTTGAAGAAGAGAGTCGATCCAAAATGCTTTTAAAACAAAGTGATCCAATGGTCTTAGAAAAGAAAGTTAACACTAAACCAATTAATTATGCTGAGTTAAATCGATTATCTGAAGATTTTGGTAAACGTTTTGTCCCACAATGAGAACTGTCTATTGAACAAGCTTTACACCCTATTACTAACCAATCTGCTTCTTTGCCTATAAAAATTAAGGCTCCTCGGGAACTTCCTTAGGTAAGACTGGTTAATACAAGCCTTAAAAATCATCTTGGCCAATTTAACAATGTGGTGAAAAAGCGAATCACGCCCAATGCTTTAACATAAGGGGAATAGGGGGTTTGAACACACTAAAGTTGTTTTTCAAAATGAAATAATACCATTGTTAAAGACTTTAAAAGACATATTTAATGTTTTTGATAAAGATCTTTTAAATGGGATAATGGAAGTACAAATAGTTTTTAACCAAATGGAAGCTGCGGTTTAATAGTATCATGTAGACAAACAGTGCTTTGAAATTCAAAAGAAATAATTTTTGATTGAAAACGATCGACTCTTGGATCAAATCAATTCTCAAGATATTTTGAATATTGGTGTGAATTCTTTGTTGGATTCAAATATTTCTGTGAATGTGAATTCTTCTGTTGCTATGAATGATTCTGTTAATTATGTAGAAATGTGCAACAATTGTCTGGACCTTGAAGCTGAGGTTATCAAACACACAACTGGTTGAAAAAAATGAGTATATTAAACTTTCAAAAAGATTTTCTGAACTTTAACAACACTGCATTTCTCTTGAAATTGTAATGCAACTCAATAAAGAAATTTTTCAAAAGAATAACACATCTGTGAACCAAATTGAACCTTTATTTGATCAATTGTTTGAATTGAACAATCTGAAAGCCGAGCTTCAAGCGAAAGACACGGACATTAAGAAGTTTAAGCACACATTAAGCGTGTGTGATATGAAACAATTAACCAGTGAAAAGCGTGAAAAAGAGACTTTGACGAGGAGTAAGGCCATAAACATAGAACTGGATACACTAGGGTGGCAAAAATATATGCTGCGAATGAGATTTGTGAAACCGTCTGTAAACAACTCTATGATTCAATTAACAGCACGTAATTCAAGCTAAAAAAAACAAGTGACTCTTTGGTTAATCAATAAAACAAACGTCTATAGCAATATTACTGATTTAAATGTCAACTCCAAGAAAAGGTTTTTGTCATAACAACATTAAAAAATGATCTTAGAAAATTCAAAGGAAATGACATAGTTGACAATGCTGCCCAAGCGTTAAACGCTACCACTATTGCTCCAGGAATGTATAAGCTTGACCCAGTAACTCTGGCTCCTAAGGTTAAGAATAATAGGGAATCTCACGAATACTACATTAAGCACACTATGGAACAAGCTGCTATTCTTCGGAGAGATAGTTGAACAAAGCCAAAATCACTAAACCTTAGATTAGAGCATTTACTTGCTTTAGTATGTTAAGTTGATTCAAGAGTTGCTAGGATATATTAGAGATACTTGCCCTGATATTTACAAACCTAGTGAGAAATTAGTTGCGGTAATAGCTATTAACAAGAAGAAAACAGTTCGATTTGCTGACACTGTCACATCATCAGGCAACATTCCCAAAGTAACTAACAGACCTCTATTGTCTTCTACAGGAGTAAACCTTTCTACTAGTGCTAGCGAATTAAAGCCTTCAGGCAATACAAAGAATGATAGGATTCCGCGAACATTAAGTAATAATGAGAAGAATAAAGTAGAAGTCCAATTTAGGAAAGTTAAATCTAGTTTGACTAAAAGGAACTCTAATTCTAAAAATGTTTGTAATGAACATGTTAAGCATCCTGTTAAAGGTGCTAAGGCTCTTTGTTCTGTATGCAATGAATGTTTGTTTGATGCTAATCATGCTATGTGTTTAATTGATCATGTGAATAGTATGAATGTGGGTGTTAAATTTGCCTCTAAGAAAAAATGAAAAAATAAAAGAATGGAAACCTACTGGAAAAGTGTTTACTAAAATTGGATATAAATGGAAACCCACTAGAAGGACTTTTACCTTAGTTGGAAATGTGTGCCCTTTAACTAGGTTAACCGCCACTAATAAAGTGCCCCTTAGGGTTCCCATTCCTCTTGAAATAGTGCCACCAAAATATGTAGTAACTAGAGTATATACCAGGAGACCTAGAGTACCTAAGTCTGTTCAAAATAGCAAACCTAAGGTTGCAAAATCTATGACTGCTAACAAAAATGGAAATGGTACATCTTGGGGGAATTGGATACTTCAAGTTGCTCCTTTTTCTTTCTCTATCGACTGCAGGTTGTCCAAATTATTCTGTTGGTATTTAGACTCCGGCTGCTCTAAAGATAGGACGAAGATCGCTCTCTAGCCAAACACCATTTTGTTCATTTTTTCTCTGGTACTATCCAAATTCAGTAACTAACCAGTTGTGAAGATTATGGGTATGGTGATTATAGATAGGGAACGTCACAACTTCAACGGGTGTATTATGAGAAGGACTAGGACACATCTATTCTCAGTTGGTCAAATTCTGCGATCAGATCTTGAAGTAGCTATCAGAAAAACATACATTTTTTGTTCGTAATCTGGAATGGTGTTGATTTACTTTTAGTATCTCAGAACTAAACCTTATTCTCGGTCCATTGGGATATGATGGCGTCTCCTCTATATGTCTCTTGTCAAAAAAGCCACAATACTAAGTCATGGTTATTGGATCATGTCTGTTCATTTGAATTTTGGTGCTTATTAATATTGGCCAGACCACGATCTAGTACGTGGTCTTCCTAGACTTAAATTTGAAAGGACCATTTGTGCTCTGCATGTTTGTGCCATGAGAAAAGCAAGAACAATACTTAAACCTAAATTTGAAGACCAATCAAAGCTAAAACTATATCTTCTGCACATGGGATCTTTGTGGGCATATGCTGTGTTGAAGTGTTAATGGGTAAGTACATCCTCTTCATTGTGGATGATGTACTCTCGGTTTCACATGGGTGAAGTTTTAGCATCATAATGGACACGCAGCTCCTAATTTTCTATCAATTTCTGAAAATGATACAACAATAGATTGAATCAACTGTGAGAAAATTGTACAAATAATGGAAATGAGTTTGTCAATAAACTATGTGAGAATACTAAAGACAGGTTGACATCTCTCACAAACATCGGTTGCGCAGAACTCTACAACAAAGGGTGTTGTTGAAGGCGAAATCATACTCTTGTTGGAAGCGCATCGAACAATGATTAATCTACGCAAAAAAAACTCTTTATTTCTTGGGCCGAGGCAGTCGCTACAAACATGTTACACCCAAAACCTTATTATACGATGTGTCATGAAAAACTCTTATGAGCTCTTACTTGATAAAAAACCCGACTTATCCTACCTTTACATTTTTTTGTGTTTTGCGGGGGGGCTACCCAAACAAATGATAGTGGATTTGGGCAAACTTCAAGCTAAAGCTTATTTGGTATTTGTCATAGGTATGCGCAAAGAAGAAAGCTTACCGTATTTACAACAACATACCCAAAAAATATTGAAACCATACATGTCGATTTTGATGAGCTGACGGCTATGACTTCTGAACAAAGCAGTTTAGAACTCGTGGTTCATGACATGACTCCTACAACACCCAGTTCAGGAATCGTTCCAAACCCTCCTCCTTGAACACCGTTTATACCACCATTAAGGCATATATGGGATCTTATGTTTCAGCTAGTGTTTGATGAGTTCTTCTCTCCTCCAAATAGTGTTGCCTCTCTAGTTCCTGTAGTAGAAGCTCCTGCTCTTGTTGACTCAAACGGTTCACCTTCCTCTACATCAGTTGATCAAGATATACCTTCACCAAGTACTTCTAAATCCACTCAACAATCACAATCCTATGTAATCCCTTTAATTGCTAAAGAAGAGACACATAACCTTGAGTTACATTAAGTATAACGATCCTTATTTTGGCTTCTAGATTCCAGAAACTTATTTCTAAAGAATCCTCATCATCGGATGTTATTCCTGACTACTGTGCACTCAGACGCTCCAATCTCAGAACATCTCAGTAAATGGACAAAAGATCATCCGTTACAAAACATAATTGGTGACCCTTCTAGACCCGTTTCTACAAGACTCCAACTATACAAACAAGCCCTGTTGTGCTACTATGATGCCTTCCTAAATCAGTTGACTCTAGATGTACACAAGATGCACAACTCAGTCATGTTGGATTATAAGGCCATGCAAGAAGAGTAAATGATTCAACGTCTTAAAGTCTAGAAACTTGTTCCTCATCCAGATAAAGTGATGTTTATCACCTTAAAATGGATATATAAGGTGAAATTGGATGAATTGGGAGGAATCTTGAAAAACAAGGCTAGATTGGTAGCTCATGGATACCGTCAGGAAGAGAGAATGGGATTCGAAGAATCCTTTGCTCCGTGGATAGTCTAGAAGCTGTTGTCGGTTATTTCTCTAGTATGCTGTCTTTATGAATATGATCATCTACCAGATTAGATGTAAGACGAATTTTTTATGGCATTTTGCGTGAAGAAAGTCTATGTTAGCCAATCGGACGGATTTGTGGATCCAGACAATCCTAATTACGTGTAGAGACTGAAGAAAGCTCTATATGGGTTGAACAGGCTCCACGTGCGTGGTATGATATACTATCATCGTTTCTGCTATCCCAAGGATTTTCTAAAGGCACGGTTGATCCCACATTGTTCATCAGCAGAAAAGGCAAATGATATCCTCCTGGTACAAATCTATGTTGATGATATTATTTTTGCTTCTACTACTACTGAACTATGTGATAAATTTTCTGAGATAATGTGTTCTAAATTCAGATGTTAAGATGGGCAAAAATTCATTTTTTTCTAGATACAGATTTCACAGTAGTCCAGTAGAGGTACATCTTTTAAACTAATCAAAATTGCTTCTGAATACTTAAGAAAGGCGGAATGGAATCTTGTGACCAATGGTTATCTAATGGGAGAACTCAAATTGGATGAGGATACACAAGGGGCGTTAAAGTCGTTGATCCTACACATTATCGTGGCATGGTTGGCACCCTTATGTATCTAACATCTAGTAGACCAAACATGCTATATGCTGTATGTATGTGTGCTCGGTATCAGGCTCGTCCTACCAAAAAGTACTACATGCTGTTAAAATAATCTTTGATTATATAAGAGGAACCTGTTAATCTAGGGACTATGGTAACTCAAAAGGATTTTGCTATTGCTCAACATCTATTGTCGATGTGGATCATTCGAAGTTGTCACAATCCAAGACCTTTGTCATCTAGAAAGTATCCAAATTGTTGGGAGACAGACTTGTTAGCTGGTCATAAAAAAGGCAGAAAAGCGCTACGATATCCAGTACGAAAGCTGAATAAATACCTTATGGTGTTGTGTCAATCCTTGAGATGAGATCGCAACTTATCGACTATGGTCTTGGATTCAATAAAATTCCAATATACTGTGATAACAACAGCGCTATTGCCTTATGCTGCAACAATGTTCATTATTCTTGATCAAAGCATATCAACATCAGATATCACTTTATGTTAGTGCAAATATTACGATATTTAATCTATACGATCTTTTTATGTTTTGGTTTGCATGACAAACATTATCGACTTTGATAATACGTACATAAAGTGTGTAAGGTTACTCGAAATCACAAATCATCAATGTAAATACATGCATCAACATTCTTGACGTATCTCAAGTATTGCTTCAATACGGATCAATTGTATTAACCCGACGTTAAATCCATAAGGGTATGTACAAATAAGGCATTAATTGTTGGATGTTCAAAGAAATAAGTTTTTGTCTTAAATTTATATTTTCTAAAAATGTACAAAAATATTTTTTCAAAACTTAATTAGTCAACTTATTTTGAATTATAAAGAAAATGTTTTATGTGGTAAATAATTCAAAATTAAAAATTGATTTCTTTTCCCCCAAACTGTCCAACTTTTTCAGACAAGTTTGTCACCACAAAAAGAAAAAAACAGGAGCGTATGTCGGGGCAGTCCCTTAATTCGGTCGGCGGCCCATTAATTATTTGGCGGCCCCCTTATATATGTCCATTTGTAACATTTGTTACATATAGATTCGGTCCATGTCCTTCCATATTTAGTAGTGTGTAGATCCAAATAATGTATATATTTGGATGGGTTGATTGTGGGTTTGGTTAAAGTATTTTAGGCTTAAAAATAACATTGGTTGATGTGTAGATTGGTTCTAGATAAGATTAGACTCGACCTCCTGCTTAGTTCGGAAAATATGCAAGCGACGCGGTTTTATGTGTTCTAGGCCATAAAACACAAGGTTTGGTTATGTTGGGGGCCATAAAAAACATACGGGTTTTGTTGAACCCGAGAAGGACTACGACATCTTGTTAGTGTCGGAAAATAATTGTAAACCATTGGTATAAGGTTTTCCTCCGCGATAAGGGAGCTTGTTGATAAGTGAGTAAACTCTCAAGTTGGTTACTCGAGGATTGGAGTAGGGGAAGAGGAGCTTATGACCGACCACTATAAATCATCGTGGTCGGTTAGCATTTTTCTTTTACCTTTCTTTTTACTTATGTTTTCACATTTATCACTTTACTTTTACATTTGCATTATGCTTATAATTGTGTGGATTGTTGTGTACGTTGTGTTAGTCATGGTTGTGTAGATCTTTGTAGTAAACTTTGTGAGTGTGGATATATTGGTAGAATAATGCCTGATGTAATTGTAAATCCTTTATTGACATTTTACTATTGCTAGTCAAAACTTGATTGGTGATTGATACAAATGATCTAGTCCGTAAACCCTTTCTGGAGGCGTTCCCTTTAAATAGGGCGCCCCCCTGATGTACTGGCGGCCCTCATATATTTATGGGACCGCCGACAGAGAGTGATATAATCTTTGATCTTAATTTTTTTAAAAAGGAAAGTATCACCCCCCCCCCCCCCTCTACGGTTCCACAATTGGTATCAGGAGCTACGTCGCTCTAGTTTTTAAAATGAATGGTTTTTAATATAGAGTACGATCCATGTATCATATTTCCATGGAAGGGATTAATAGAAAAAGTGGTATGTTGTTTCGATTCGTTACTAGTTTTGTTATTTTAATATACTTATATACTCGCTTGAAGAGGAAAAATTTTCTCAAAAGACTTAAAGTTTCAACTTATGTTTGTCTAAGTCATAAAAGTAGAAATGATGTCTAAACACGAATTTTTATTGTGAGGACAACTTTTTAAAGTCCTATGTTCTACAGTTAAGTTACAAAATGATTTTGAACAAAAAAAAACGTGTTTTGGGGTCACTGGTGGCGGTCCCATAAATGTTCGGGCGGCCCCCAAATATATCTGGGGGCCGTCACCTCGTAATGGGGGCCTCAGGTCTGTTTCGTTAAGTTTTTTGCAATCTTTAAAATAATATATAAAATCAACCGTAAGTCCGTAGAAGTCGTGCCACCCGCCATTTTTTAGATAATTGAGTCTAGTTTCATTTAAAAATTCTTCCAAAGTCTTTTTCTAAACCTTAAGTCAGTCAAAAATGAATATCCTAATAGTGGTCAAAATATATGTTTCGGTTGACGTAAAACGTGTAGGTTACCTTTCTTTCCCCCCAAAGGGGGGTCGAGCATTTCTAGTCAACTATATCCTTGGAATACATTATGAGATTAATTTGAAATGAGGATGTTAACTATTTTTTATTATTCAAATTAAAATCTAGCTATGTATACATCGGTTTTATCTAATTCACTAACGATCGACGAATATTCTTATGTGTTATGCTAGATGATTTTGTGTGTTTAACTTTTGTTTTAACTTGGTTAATAGATATTAATAAGTAATCATTACTATTTGTAATTGAGTTAATTATATATCTAAATACATGTGCCATGTATGCTATTTGTATGTTACTAGTTTTCCGTATTATGCCTTAATAGGAATTTACGTTAAGATATTTTTCGTTTAGTTGCAAAATTATTTGTGCACGTTGCATATAGGTTATGATCCCACTAGATTTCAAAGTTGTTAAATACATATCTGTTGATTTTTTTAAGCTGTAGTAACCCCATTTAGAAACTAAGAGTTAAATAGTTTGTCAAGTGTGTGGAAAAATAATGTCCTAAGTTATTTAGTTAAAATCTGTCACAAAATATTTCTAGCCACAATTAAACTCTCTTCCAGCAAGATGTCTAATTCTTTTCATCGTCTTGCTTTGTTTGACCTTGGGTGGTTAAAAAAAGAATTATATCATATTATTACCAGTTGTATTTAAGTAAAAGAAATTGTATTTTTTTGTTAAACTTTGCTCCGTGCTGGCATTGTTATAACACTCAAACACATAATCTATATTTTTTTATAAACATTAGTTATTTTACTAAAAGATGTGTGTTGTATTTAAATGGTATAGAAAAATAAAATCATTCAGACACTATTAAAATATCAAAAAACTTATGCTATACTATGGCCATAACAAACAAATAGTTTTTCACACAAGCAAAATATAGGACAATCTTGAAGTAAGAAATTAACTTGTCATGTAGTCTTCTACTCACATTACAACTTGTCTTAAGATTATTGGAACCACTATGAAAATACTTTATTTGTATTCTTTTTAAAGAGGTTGTGAGGTCAAGAAAGTTTTTTGAAAATATTCAAACTCATTATTCAAATTATGATTGATATTTATTATCGAATCTAATTGACAAGTTTTCGAGTATGGACAAGAAATCGGATTCTTATTTGTCTAGCTTTAAGATTATATCAAAATATAACAAGAGATATTATCTTAAACCTACATACTCAATCACACTCGATTGATATGAAAATAACGACATCCCTTTCCAAGACGATAAGAATATGCATCGGATCATAACTCACACTTGTGTAGATGATGTCATATTGAGTCTACTTGTCCAATAGTTGTGTTCTAAATATTTGGCAAATATATGCATAAAATACACAATGAAGTATGATTGACGACTTGAATATTTCATCCGAAATACTCAAGTAATTTACCTTGCAATGCAATTGGTAAAGTCGTTGTTTCCGAAAAGCCAAACATGAGCAAATGCACAACATATGTAACTTTGCTCAAACAATTCAAAAGCACAACTCAAAACTCAAACTATCTTCTTATCAAAACTCTCTCTTACTTTACCAAATAAGCATAATATTTCTTCCTCACCAAATGAGAACCCTTTAACCATCTAAGGTTAGGATTAGGAAGAATTGAACATATTCCACAAACCATTATCGTGCTTTCTTTCAATAAGTGATCGTAAGAGGATTTTGAATATGAAGATGATTATTATTCAAACGATAATCAATCTCATCATTCAATCTAATTACAAAATTGGAATATGAACATGAAACTGAGATTAGGATTTATCTAGATCACGGAAATATCAATCAAATGACCATAGATATTTTTCCGAGTCTACATGTTTAACCATCCTCGGTTATTACATGAAATCACGAAGTCGATTGTAAGACAACAAGATTAGTCATCAAATTGCAACTCACACTTGCAATGAAGATGTCTCATTGAGTCTAAAGTGTTCAAATGTTGTGTTATTAGCTATGGTCAAATTATACATGCTAAACTTAACACACTCTGAGAGGATTGACGACTTATAAATTTCCATCAGAAAACTCATAAGTACTCCAACTTGATGAGTAAGACTTGGATGTCATTTTTGAAAACTCAAATTGAGAACTCTTATAACTTATATAAGCTTATCCTAATAACCTAATGTCAACACCATCTCCCAAATAATAAAAAAAATGATCCTTGCCCAAATTTGGCAATTTCACGGATCGATAGATCCTTCATTCTAAATTTATCTTAAGTTTAGGTAGATCCGCCCTATGACATTAGATTTAAAAATCTCCCTCTTGTCAATCTCTTGCTTAAAAGTCTAACATAGATGTAACTAAACTTTAGTTAATCATCATTATTTCTACAAAGAAACAAACACAAGATCTATTGAGATAAATAACCTTAATTGGATAAAAGACATGCAAAGGTGCATTCTTTGAGCACTCTCAATATAAAGCATTACACATTATCACTCTTAAGCATACTCTTAGGTTCTAGATGACCCATTCTTTCTTATAGCTACAACAACTTGCTTGCTTCATTAGTTGAGTTTTGAGTTGTGCTTGCTTCATTAGTTGAGTTATGTGAACTGAAATTAAAGTACATTAGTTGAGTCATAGTAGGCCTTGTATGAAAATATAATACAAATTTTATCTTTGCTACACTTCATTAGGCAAATATAGGATTTTTATTTTATCTAACATGAGAATGACTACTAGAGAATTTATTTCACTAGAAATTCAATTTGACCTAACGGTTAAATTGCTTCCAAGAGTGAAGTTGGGTTCGTGGTATAACCCGTAAAAATGGTCGTGTTTAGCCTGAATTGAGCACCACTAGTGATAGTCTCATATTCATTCTCTAATTTGACTAAATGACTCCTCCTAAATATGCCTAATGATAGTCTACATCGATAAACTTTGTATCTCATTAGTAGTGCACACTAAGCAAGTAGATATTAGATTTCTTCTTAGTCAATCTAGACTACTTGCATCTCACATATGTGCTTTGAAGTTTCATGATGATAACATGCTCTCATGTAATGCAATTATATGCTTTCATGTTTATCTTAATGCTCAATGTTTATTTTCTTAACTATTGAATGCATGTTTGTTGTAAAAACATTTACCTTTTTCAAGCAATTTATATAAAATATTCATTAGTTTATCTAAATAACACATGCTCCTAAGTGTTAAATGCTAATGTTTTACATGATGATTGCATTTAAAATTATCACGTTTTTATGCGTCATTTTACATGACTTACGTGTTAATTGTGCACCTACACTATGTTAGTTTAATTTATGACCATTAATATTTAAATGTCATATAGTCTTACACATTAATCTTGTTGATTATTGTATTGATGCATGCTTAGATAAACTTGCATGATTATATCTATATATATAACTTATGCATCTAGGGATATATATATAAATACTAATATAATATATATATATATATATATATTAGATATATATATATTATTCTAATATATATATGATATGTAGTAAATGTAATGTATGTATGTATATATGTATATATATATATATATATATATATATGAAATTTACGTAAATATATATATAATATATATAATAATAAAATATACTTTAAGATATACATATTATATATATAATACATATATATATATATATATATTCTTTTATCTCACACTAGAGATAATTTCCTTCGCGTCTGTAAATATGATATATATAATATATATATATATATATAAATATATATAAATAAATATATAATATATATATTCTCACACTATAATATTTTCCTTCGCATCCGCGTCACAAATCTAAAAAGTCAAAAGAGTCATAGAATGGTCTTAAATCTCCTTGAGTCTTCATTCACACCTTCCCTTGATCATTATCTCCCTTTCTTCCGAATCATCCACTATTTCATCAAGAAAAGGTTAGATACAAATCTAATGCTTCTCCAAGTAGGTTTGACAACTTTCATCTAAAATATTCAAGTATCTTTAACATGCGATCGCAAACGTTAAAGGTCATATCCAAAAATTCCTATTCAAGCCGTTTAACAACATAAGTTAAAATGCTCTCCTTTCTCTTCGACGAAAACATTCTTTCTCTTGGCTAATCTCCTTCCTCTACTATTTCCGCTACCACCTTTAATACAACCGTATACCTCATCATGTCATCGTTCTATGAACATTCACAATGCTCATGAAGAGCTACATAACTTTTTGAGTATAGTTTAGCGTACGCTAAGCACCATCCGTCTTGACATTGTCAAGATTGTCATCTCTATCTTCGTTTGTTTTCTTCTTTATTATTATTATTATTATTATTATTATTATTATTATTATTATTATTATTATTAATATTTTCCGCGACGCAAACCACTAACGAAGAACATCACCCATTTCCTTCGGGACAATGTCCAAAAGGGAAACATCTCATCGAAAAGGTTGCGCTCTGAAGAAACATCGCCGACAATTCTTTCATTACCCTCAAGCGTGAATTTTACCGTTTTTTTTTTTTTTTATTTTTTTTTTTTTAAATTATCTTCGTCAAGGTTTAGGAATGATAGAACACATTCCATAAATCGTTCTCTTCTTTTCTTCTAGTTTCGATTCTAGTCCATGTTCCATTCCGTGTCGTGACAACTTAACTACTTCATCCGAAGTACTTTAAGTACATTTAATTAGTGAAATGCAAATTAAAATGTCACTCTTTTCGAAAAATGCGTCAATTTCCCCAAACATCCCTCCTGTTGGCGGTCCGGCGGCCCCCATATTGTTGATCCCAATCCTTGATCGATTCCTTAGGTTGTCTAAGGTTAAATTACCTTGGATAAATTCAAAATAACTTGTTGTAGAAACTTTGTGTGTATATTAAAGTGTATGCGGAATCTACACCTTAATACTATAGAAGTAATATCAATGAAACAGTAAATATAAATGAACAAGATATAACCAAATGCTCCAATATTATTAGATCAACAATACGAGTACTCTTAACTAGTACTAGGGTTTACAACCTTGAAGCATGCAAAACGTATTCTCAAAAGTATATCTAACACCTTAACCTAGGACCTCCTTTTATTACACCAAGGGAGTCCTTACAAGATAACTAACAATATATTTTAAGATCTTCTATAATTCTAAACATATACATATCTTTCTATCCTTATAAGATATACACTTAGATTACATCTATATATATCTTCTCACACGTCTTTATCTTCATGCAATCTTCTTCTGGCAGTCTTAAGTCTTCAGTAATGTTAAGTTTCTCTAACAGTACAAAATAACTCTAGCAGTACTAATATTGTACTAGCAGTACTAACTCAGTTAATACTGTAGATATAATAAGAGCATATTAACCTCTTGACATGCAGTACTATTTTTGTGAAGATTTATTCTAACAATCCTCCCCTAACTTTGTGAATTAACCTTCAAATCTCAAGTTGTCTTCTGAATTCAAATCTCTAATCTCTTCTGCCGAGGATTTCTTTCAAACACTTCACTGCCATGGCTTGTTTGCTTAAATGAAATTTTCCTTAGAAGCTCATTTGCCATTCTGAACCAGGTATCCACTAGTAGCTTGTTAACTGGCATGGAACAATTGTAAAGTCTCTTGTAAGGATAATCTTTCTCAACCACATAAACATATCCAAATCCTGTCTTGTAAGACAGGAAATTATTTAACAACCACATGTAACATATAATCTCCATGTCAATAGATCATGCATATGACTCTGAAGCTCCATAAGGTCATCTGTATCAGGTTCAAATAACCTCTCCATTTCAACCCATAATTCTATTTCTTTATCATCAATGGGTTCTGTTGTATTAAACCTTTCTTTAATCAACTCCCAAAGCTTCACTAGATCATATCTGTCAAAATTCTTTAACATATCTGCAAAAGTCTGATATAGCTCTGTATAATTCCCTACTCTGATGATTTTCCAAAACTTCATTGTGTCTTCAGAGTGAATTTCCCAGTCAATAAGTGGGTATTTGGTTTGTAATGCTTCAACATGAATCCTTTCTTCTGGAAGTATGATCTTCATTTCTTGTATCTCTTCTTGTGAAGGCTCAACTAGTTCTTTAACTTTAGATTCTTCAACTGATACTGATCTTTCTCCAGTCTTTTATCTCTTAGAATTATCTTGTTGAAGATCAAATCCAGGTCTCTTCATAACTTCCTTTTCTATCTCAGAATCCTTAGGTACAAAAGCATGATTTTGATCCCATACTCTTTCAAATATAGGTCTAATGTCTTCATAACTCATTCCCTTGAAGTAACTCATCTTGTATCCACCTTGATTCTTCAGATACATATACATGTTCTTCCTTACTTCATCTTTAGAATAAGGTCTATTCTGTTGTGCATAAAATCTTATCATAGAAGGATCATTCCAGTTAATATCATGAGATTGATCATCTTTAGTTACAACCTTTTCTTGTCCTGCTATATTAATTTCTTCTTGTAGTTGTCTAGCTATTTCTGCATCCCTTGTAATCCTCTGACTCTCTTCTTCATTAAGCTGTTCTTGTAATCTTATAGCTGCTTCAAGACCAGCTCTTTCTTGCCTTAGCTTCAACTTTGTAGTAGTTTGCTCAGGCTCAGGCTCAGGCTCTCATAATTGCTTTACCTTTGTCTTTTCTCTTTTTTGCACTTCTTCTGATATACACTAAATTTGCAGCAGCAGTACTAACTTCAGGAATAGCGGTACTATGCTCTGCACCAACAGTGCTACAACTCTTTTTCTCCTTTTTCAGCACTACCTTGATCTTTCACAAGCTCAGTAGGCTCTTCTTCTTCTAGCACTACCTCAGTATCATCACTAATCTTCTCCTGAATCTCTAGATCCTTCTGAGACCATGCCATTCCTTCTTCTTGTACCAAAGAAATAGTGGGATCTTTATCAATATTAGAAATCTTATTCCCCTGTTTGGAAGGATCCTCAGCCTCTTCTTCATCATCAGAAAGTACAACTTTGAAACTCCTCCTAGCTCGGCTGGTCTTGATAGTATGCTCTAATTTCTTTACTCTTTTGATCAATTTTGTGAAAGCAGTACTTTATGTCTGTTTTGTCTGATGTAGTTCAGACTCTAAGCTTTTAACCTTCTTGGACAATGAAGTACAAAGAACTGTCAATTCATTTAGTGATAAACTACCGTCATCACGTCCAAGTGAGTAAACACTTTTTCATAAGGCATTTGAGTAACCTCCTCTGCAACAGGTGTGGTTTGTGGTTGTGAGGAGATGGATTGTTTAGAGGTGATAATGATGGTGAGGATGTGATTCTTGAAGGAGATGTCTCATGTGAAGCTTGGATAGATGGTTCATCAGCCTGATGCTAAACTAGCATTGTTTCAAACAATGGAGTAATCACCCTAGAATATCCCTTGGATGCCCGTTTCATGTTGGTGAATAGTTATTTTGCAAGGAGAGGAGTAGGATAGGTTCTTGTATATGCGAAAAGAAGTCTTTGATGTTTGTTCAACAAGATTTGAATGAATCTAGGATACATTAAAAACTTTGTCTTACTATCTATGTTCTTTACCATGGCCTCAAAAATAAAGTGAGAAAAGTTAAAGGTTCTGTTGGTTGCCAGGCATATAATAGCAGTAGCTATGTTACTACTAAACTGCTCCCAATCAGTCTTCTTAGGACTCAAGCAGTGGAGAATTGTATGAATGAAGAACTTCCAATAAGGAGAAAAATTTCATTTTTGAAAAGTGAGACTATCAGAAGTAGTTACATACCCCATAAGAGCCAATTGCTCAAAAATCTCTGCAGTAGGGAGAGTATTGAGACCTTCAGAATCTTCAAGATTAAGATGTCTTCTAAGGGAGGCCTCGGTAACTAATAGCTTAACTTTTCTATATATGGTAGCAGTAATATCCATGACTCCTTCCTCAGTTGTGCATAGAGCAACAGTTTGTCAAAATTGTTCAATAGTTGAAGCATAAAGGGTTGGACTTTCTCTGAGGTGCAATAGATGGCATAGTTGGCTTGAAGTTAGAAAATCAATGATTTGGTGAAATCCCTCACTTCCCTCTGACTTCTCCAAGTATGCAACCATGTTGTGCTTGTCGCAAAACTCTAAACTCGCCATTTGATGAATAGAAAGTTAAATTAAAGTTCTGGGAAATGATAGTGGAAGAGAGTAAATAATGTTTGGGTAGCAGGTAATTGAGATAAGAGAGAGTGTTTAAGATTTTAAATTTGCACCGACTGAATAAGATTTATACTTATCATGAAGAAATCTTATGAAACTATAGAAAGATCATGAATTCTCCATTTAGTCAAACCCTATAGGCTATAAGCAAGGCAGTTAGCGGAAATTTTGCAACGACTATAATTAGTGAAGGAAATTCAGTTATGGCTCAAACAGTACTAACGGTCTTCTAGCAGTACTAAAATTAGCCTAGCAGTACTAACTCTAAGGCCAGAAATACTAAAACATGGCCACCAGTACTAAGCAATACCCAACAGTACTAAGTAATGCCCAGTAGTACTAACTTGAAGAGACCAGTTTTAACTTAAAATTCAGTTCCATCATAAATATAGACTCACATAATCTCTCTTTCTATTTTTAATCTCATTATATCTCTTAATTCTTTTTGCTCATCAGTTTACTTTTTCTGTTTTTATCACACAACTCTCTTTCTGTTTTTCAATTTTCTCACCAATTCAGACAATTTTGTACAATGTGCCATCAATTCCAATAGTTTCATATTGTCCTCCCCACTTCCAAGTGTGTAACCTCTTGAGAGAGGTGGATCATTGGACTGCTTAAATGTAATCTCAAACCTAGTTTGAGCATCTACATCCCCCAATATGGTATCTTGGCATCTAGGACCACTACCTGAATCAATTCCCTAAGGAGTTGAACAATTAAGTGTTTCCATGGATTAGGTCTTATTTGGTGTTACCACTGTCCTGCTATGCTTCTAAGCTAGAAGCAGTAGTGGCCGCCCTTTCCATTCTGTCACCCAACTCCTTATGGACAGCCTCATCACCAACCTTTTTCAGGGGGACCACTGGACTAAGGTATCTTTGTGTCCCGACCTCTTTTGACATGCCTAGATGCTTTTGATTCTTTTAACATACTTTTGATATAACATATCCTTCCAT
>BQNB010093145.1:3930-20278 GCA_026074375.1 Tanacetum coccineum | reverse complement strand
ATCTAATGCAAATGTGTTAGAAAGATTCTATACTTTAGTTGGAAATCATGTCAAGGAGATTCTTCTTAAATTGAATCTACCTGATCACAGGTCGATCCCCCCCACTTTATTGCTAATTGTTTTAATGCAGGATACTTAAAGATGGAGGTGAAGGTACCTGATTCTGGCTGACTCACAAGATTCATAGCCACATGCTCATACCCGACCGACAAACATAAAGACATCATGAAAGCTCAAGTACATGTTTCAAGACTTCCGCTACTCTGATACCGTACGTCTTTCTTGAAGTGACGAAGTATTAAAGTCAAAGAATTTCAAAGAAGTTTCCGTCACTCTGATACCGAACGTCTTTCTCGAAGTGACGAAGTGTTAAAGTTAAAGAATTTCAAGAAAGATGCAACATTAAAGCTTTTCAAGTCAACAAATCAAGAAAGGTATGAGCATGTCGGTCCAGAAGTCACAAGTTCACAAGATGGCAAAGTTTACAAGATGGCGAAACGAGATTATGCTTGGTTGATGATCTCAAGGTGCTCAAGATCACATTTTCACATTCAAGATAAAGGAACAAGCTCAAACCTAAAGTCAATGATCACTACATCAAATCACAAGTTAATGATTGAAGTTAAACGAGCTCAAGACTAAAGATGAAGCATAGTATGCTAGGTTTAAATTTTGTAAAATGGAGTGACCTCCCTTAGGGGGAGATTGTTAGGAACACGAAAGTGTCGGTCACTTCCATAGATAAACAGTCGTTAGCTCGTTAAGTAATTTTTGGAAACTTACATAGTTAGTTAGCTAAGGCCCATGGATAAACCCACGCAAGCGCAAGACCACATGCCATGTAGAAGTATTTATACACCTCTCCATGCCTTGGAGAGGTGGTTGGTTGGTTGTATGTTTCATTTCACTTAATGCATTTCATGTTCTTTACTTTCTCTCACTAGAAAATACATTCTTCCTTCCCACTTTCTCTCTCTAGTTCTTGTTGTTAAAGATTACTAATATTCTTCAATTGATATCAGAGCCATGGAGTGGTGTGTTTAGATTTTGTGTTTATCTTTTAGTTCGTTTGTTTTCTCGCAAAAATCGTCCTTTATTTCTTATTTTTTTCTTTGATTTCAAAGCTATTGTGTACACTAAAGGATTATTTACCTTGGTAAATCTGATCTAGTATCTTTGAGATATAGATGTACAAGCTTAGAATCAAACAAAACATCACTTTTGTTACTTTTTGTGTTTGAAAACTTTATAAAGAGCAAAATCTTGATTTTATTTTTTTTGGCTTAAAAACATTAAAGTTTTCATTTTTCTTGTTCCTATAGGTTTAGTAACACTAGTTGTACAAGAATTTTTGCAAAACAACCATAAAAAAGTGTCTTTTTGTGTTTTAAAATTTTTGTGTTTCATCACTGTTGGAACCGAACAACCTGTGTCAAACAACCTGAACCGAACAACCCGTGTCGAACAACCCAAACCGAACAACCCGTGTCGAACAACCCAAACCGAACGTAGTTGAAAAATAAACAAAACAACGAGAACCCATGTCGATACAACCCATACCGTGAACAACCCGTTCGAACAACCCCAAACTAGAAAATCCCGTGTCGAACAACCCAAACCAACAACTCAAGTTTTCAAATTATATCGGTTATTTCTTTGACCTTTTAATATTTCTGTGGCTCTCATAACTGTTCATAGAACTAAATCCCGTGAAACATTAACTTGTTTTTCTCAGTTTTGTCAAGAATTGTAAAATTCCGTATAGTTTTAAGAAATTAAAACACTTAAAATACAACTTAATCAAACATAATTTCTTTCTACCACCATCCGATCAAACAAGTAATCTTTTAACATAAAAATTTCTTAATGAGGACTCTGGCTGACAAAGCAATTCTTTCGGGTGCAGACAATCATCCACCTATGTTGGAAAATGATATGTATGATTCTTGGAAAAGCAGAATGGAGCTATACATGATGAATAGACAACATGGAAGAATGATTCTTAAATCCGTTGAAAATGGTCCACTCATCTGGCCTTCAATTGAGGAAAATGGAGTGACAAGACTAAAGAAATATTCTGAGTTATTGGCTACGAAAGCAATTCAAGCTGATTATGATATGAAGGCAACAAATATCATTCTCCTAGGACTACCACCTGAGGTCTGTGCATTGGTTAGCAATCATAAAGTCGCCAAAGAACTGAGAGCGTGCGTGCTGCGCGAGACGCGCGCGAGTCTCATGCCAAGGAACTACATTGACGAAACAGGAAAGAAGTGTAAAGCTTATGAATAATTCGCAAAGTTTTCTTAAAAAGAAAGGGGTAAACACACGAGTTTTTAAATACTTGATATTTTCACTGCTACTCAATGACATGAACATCTACAATATGAAACTGGAACAATTTCAAGTGAACGACAAGTTTTTGAATACTCTTCCTCCTGAGTGGAGCAAATTTGAAACAAATGTCAAACTGGTTCTGGATTTGCACACAACTAACACTGATCAGCTTCATGCTTACTTGGGACAACATGAATTTCATGCAAATGAGGTTCGTTTAATGCATGAATGCAACTCAGATCCGCTTGCTTTGGTTGCAACCCATCAGATAACCCAGTCTCCTTATCAAACTCATTAAAACTCATAACAAAACACTCAATTTCAACCACAAGTTTCACCATATCAGTCTCCACAGTATGGATCATCTTATGAGTCTCAACAATACTCATACAATCAATCATCCACACCTCTTTCAATCACTTATCCATCTAATGATTATCAATCATCAGTTCACCATAACGTTTATTCTCCATCATCATCCATCCCTCAATTGGAATATGCTCCCTCAGTTAACCAACAACCTGAATTTTCCCAACCAGACTTGGGTCTAATTGTTCTAGTGTTCCAGAGGGGCGATGATCCCATTGATGCTATCAATCATGTGATGTCATTCTTGACTGCTGTTGTCACTTCTCGCTATCCTACTACCAATAACCAGCTAAGGAATTTGTCAAACCCTAGGCAACAAGCTACCATTAATAATAGGAGTGTGACCTTACAACCAATTCAGGGGAGACAAACCTCTTTTGCTGCGGGTACCACAAGGACCTACACTCCAGGAGCAAGTGGAAGCAAAGGACTGTTACTTGTTACAACTGCAAAGGGGAAGGACACATGTCCAAACAGTGCACTAAACCAAAAAGGAAACGGGATGACTCGTGGTTTAAGGATAAAGTGTTGCTGGTTTAAGCTCAGGCAAATGGTCAAATTCTACATGAGGAAGAGATAGCGTTTTTGGCAGATCCAGGAATTGCAGAAGGTCAAGCCACACAGACTTTCATTACTCACAATGCTGCTTATCAAGCTGATGATTTAGATGCATATGACTCTGATTGTGATGAACTCAACACTGCCAAAGTTGCTCTCATGGCTTATTTATCCCATTATGATTCAGATGCTCTCGCTGAGGTACACAATACTAATAATATGGATAACAATACAATAAATCAAGCTGTGCAGGTAATGCCATCTTCTGAACAGTCGAATGTTGTGAATTATTTTGAGACTGAGATAACCAGTGATAGCAATATCATTCCTTATTCTCAATATGTGATTGAATAACAACAGGCAGCTATTCAGAATTCTAACTCAACTGCACAACAAGATGCACTGATATTATCTGTGATTGAACAACTGAAAACACAAGTAGTTAATTGTACCAAGATGAATTTGGACAATAAAAGTGTCAATGATACTTTAACTTCTGAGCTTGAAAGATATAAGGAACAAGTTAAAGTTTTGAAAGAAGGCCAAAATGTTAATTTAAGGAGTAATGATAACGTTTCAGATTCACGTGCACAATCTGTAGAGATTGATCATCTTAAACAAACTCTTTCTAAACATTTAAAACAAAAGGAATCTTTAATGCAAACAGTTATTATTCTCAAAAATGATTTTAAGAAAGAAGAATCTAGAAACATAGATAGAGAGATTACCTTAGAAAAGAGAACCAAACAGTTAGATAATATTGTTTTTAAAAGAGATCAATCTGCATAAATTGTTCACATGTTGACGGAACCTCAGTTTTTCTATGATCATACCACCAAACAATCTCTAGGTTTTCAAAATCCTTTCTATCTGAAGAAAGCTCAGCAGTTGGAACCAAAGCTTTATGATGGTAATGTAATCAAGAATTCGAGTGCAATTATGATTCCTGACTCCAAAGAGACCCTAATGCTTGCTGAAGAGAGTCGTTCAAAAATGCTTTTAAAACAAAAAGATCCTATGATGTTAGAAAAGAAAGTTAATACTACACCAGTCGATTATGCTGTCTTTAATCAACTTTCTCAAGATTTTGAAAAATGATTTGTTCTATAAACTGAATTATCTGTTGAACAAGCCTTTTGGTCTTAGAATTCTGTGAATTCTCCAGAACCCACTCTTTTTAGTAGACCCACAAAAGTTGAGGTTCCAAAGAACTTCCTAAAGTTAGCATGGTTAATACGAGTTTGAAGAAACTTAAATACCACCTTGCTGGTTTTGACGTGGTTGTCAAATAAAGAACCACACCCACAACTATCACTAAGGGCTCGTGGGGGTTCGAACATACAAAAGCTTATTTTAGGGATGAAATAATTCTATTTGTAAAAGCTCTGAAGGACTTATTTAATACATTCGATCAATATTTGATTAATGAACATTCTGAAGTTCAAAATGTCTTCCATAAAATGGAACAGGCTGTAGAACAACTTCGTTTAGAGTCTAAAACATTTGAAGTGAAAATGAATCAAGTTTTGAACGAAAATGAACGAATCTTGGAACAAGTCATTAACAAAGATATTGTGAACATAATTATGAATTATTCGGTGGATATTGCTTCTGTGAATATGCATGAATGTGAAACGTATCTCAAACTTAAGACTGAGCTTCTCAACAAAAAGGATTTCGTTGAAAAAGAGATTTATGATAAATTGTTCAAAAGTTTTACCACTCTTGAAAAACATTGCATCTCTTTAGGAGTTGATTCTCAAATTAATCAAGAAATTTTTCAAAGGGATAATTCTGTTTCAAATCAAAATGCTCCAAGTTTTGATTAATGATTTGAATTAAATGATTTGAAAGCTCAGTCCCAAGAGAAAGACACGGTCATAAAGAAGTTGAAAGAGAGAATTAAATCTCCAAGTGGAAAAATGAATGAGGATAAGATTAAAATGGACTTAGAAGAGATTGAAACTATAAATATTGAATTGGATCATAGGGTGTCAAATCTTATTTGATCAAAAGAACATTGTGCTGATTTAACCAGTACGTATTCGATCAAAAGAACATTGTGATGATTTAATTAATCAAGTCAATTTAAAGTCTGTGGAAATTTCTGATTTAAATGCTAGTCTTCAGAAAAAAGTTTTGGTAATTACATCTCTCAAGGATGATTTAAGAAAACTTTAAGGAAAAGTTCTAGTTGATAATGATGTTAAAAAACACCATATTGATCCAGAAATGCTTAAGATTGATGTGGAACCAATAACTCCTAAATTGTTAAATAAAAAGATAGCTCACTCTGCTTATATTAAGCACACTCAAGAAGAAGCTACAGTTCTTAAGGATCTAGTTGAACATGTTAAATTAAAATATCCTCTAGATCAATCCTTAGAATCAGTCTGTAGGTATGCTAAACGAATTCAGGAGTCGCTTACAAACATCAGTAAAACCTACCCTAGTATCAACAATGCTGATGGAAAATTAGTGGCTTACAAGGACAAAAGAGTTAGATTCACTGAGCCCGTCACATCTTTAGGAAACACAAACAAAAAACCTCATCTTCATCGAACTTAGTTTCTAACAAACCTATGTTGTCTTCTACAGGAGTAAAACCATCTACTAGTGCTAGCGGATCACAGCCTTCAGGTAATACAAAGAAAGATAAGATTCAACAAACACCAAGTAGTACTCAGATGAATAAAGTAGAAGCCCACCCTAGGAAAGTTAAATTTAGTTTGAAAAATAAAGATTGTGTTGTTAAACCTAAAGGAACTGCTCATGTGCAGCATTCCAAGCTTAATGCGAATTTTGAACTTAATTGTGTTAAGTGTAATGGTTGCATGCTTTCTGATAATCATGATTTGTGTGTTCTTGATTTTATCAATAATGTGAATGCTCATACTAAATCCAAATCAGTAATACAAAAAATGCAAAGAGATAAGTTTTGGAAACAAACAGAAAGGTGTTTACAAATATTGATATATCAGATACCTACTGGCGGAGGAACCTACACTATAGTAAGGATTACCACAACTACTGAAGGTGCCCTTTTTCCCTAAGGAAACCAACTGCTCTATATCAAATGACACATCTAAACACCTGTCATAACATAGGTTTACTCCACAGGAAACCTATCGAAATCTAAAACTAATGTTCCTGTTAGCAAATCTAAGATTCTTAAATCTGTATCCGTTAACAAAAAGGAACCCAGTCAATCTTGGGGATCTATATTTTCCGATGTTCCATATTCCTCTCTTGATAAATACAGGTCTTCCAAATTGTTCTCTGGTATTTGGACTTCGGCTGCTCTAAGCATATGATCGGAGATCGCTCTCAGGTCATCAATTTCGTCAATAAGTTTTTGGGTACAGTCAAATTCAGAAATGATCACGTGGAAAAGATATTAGGATATGGTGATTATTAGATTGGGAATTTAACAATATCAAGGGTTTACTACGTGGAAGGACTTGGGGACAACTTATTCTCCATTGGGCAATTTTGTGATTCGAACCTTGAAGTTGCTTTTCGTCAACACACCTGCTTCATTCGCAATTTAGAAGGTGTTGATCTATTGACTGGATCTCGAGGAAACAATCTGTATAATCTGTCTCTTGGAGATATGATGGTGTCCTTTCCTAAATGTCTCTTGTCAAAGGCCTCAAAGACCTAAGGTCCTGGGCTTTGCACCCGACATCTGTCTCTTAAGAAACTGTTGGTGCAAATCCAACCATTTAGCTAGACATGGTCTTGTTCGAGGCTTCCCTAAGCTAAAGTTTGAAAAGGACCATCTGTGTTCTGTATGTGCAATGGGCAAAAGCAAGAAAAAACCCAACAAACCTAAATCTGAAGACACCAACCAAGAAAAACTCTATCTTTTGCACATGGATCTTTGTGAACCAATGCGTGTCGCAAGTGTTAATGGAAAGAAGTACATCCTCGTCATTGTTGATGATTACTCTCGATTTACATGGGTTAAGTGCTTAAGGTCAAAAGATGAAGCTCCATATTTCATAATCAAGTTTCTCAAGATGATTGCCAAGTTCGACTTAAAGTACCTTCCCACGCGTAATTAAACAGATAATGGGAACCTGAATTTTAATTAATCAAACTTGCGTGAATATTATGAGAAGGTTGGCATCTCTCATGAAACATCCTGTTGCTCTGCTCTCCACAGCAAAATGGTATCGTTGAAAGACATAATCGTACGCTAATTGAAGCTGCCCACACAATGTTGATTTATGCAAAAGCTCTGTTATTCTTATGGGCAGAAGCTGTTTTGCTAACCGCCTTTTTACAACCCAAACGTACCATCGTACGTCTTCGTTATACAAAACACAAATAAGATCTTTTACATGACAAACTTTCTGACTTAATCGGATCATCCATGTATTAGGTGGCACCTGCTATCCTACAAATGATAGTGAGAACTTGGGTAATTTACAACCAAAGGCTGATATTGGTATTTTCATTGGCTATGCACCCACAAAGAAAGCATTCTAAATTTGCAACCGACATACCAGGCGTATTATTGAAACAATTCATGCAGACTTTGATGAGCTGACTGTGATGGCTTCTGAACACAGCAGTTCAGGACCCGCGCTTCATGAAATGACTCCTAAAATAATCATTTCAGGACTCGTGCCAAACCCTCCTCCTTCAACACCGTTCGTACCACCTTTAAGAACTGATTGGGATATTTTGTTTCAACCTTGTTTGATGAATTACTCACCTCTACACCAAGTGTTGATCACCCAGCCCCTGAAGTCATTGCTCTAATTGATGAAGTAGTTGCTCCAGTTCCCATTATATCAACCGGTTCACCTTCCTCAACAACAGTTGACCAAGATGCACCTTCACCTAGTAACTCTCAAACAATACCTGAAACTTAATATCCTATCATTCCTAATGATGTTGAAGAAGACAATCATGACTTAGATGTTGCACACATGAATAACGATCCATTCTTTGGTATTCCAATTCCAGAAAATGATTCTGAAGCATCTTCTTCTTCGGATGTTATTCCTACTGTGGTCATGAAATCAGCTGCTCCTTACTCAGAACACGTTACCAAATAGACTAAGGATCATCCTTTAGACAACATCATCGGTGAACTCAATAGACCTGTTTCCATAAGACTCCAACTTTACGAACAAGCCTTATTTTGTTACTACGATGTCTTTCTTTCATCAGTTAAACCAAAGTCTTATAAAGACGCATTAACTCAATCATGTTAGATTGAAGCAATGCAAGAGGAGCTGAATGAATTTGAGCATCTTGAAGTCTGGGAACTCGTTCCTCGTCCCGATAAAGTGATGGTTATTACTTAAAAAAGATCCTACAAGGTGAAACTTGATTGAATTAGAAGGAACCAAAGAACCAGGCTCTGTTTGGTTGCTCGATTAATTTAAGAAAGGGAATCAATATGAGGAATCCTTTTGCTCTATGGCTAAACTTGATGCTATTGGAATTTTCCTCGCGTAAGTTTGCCCACATGATTATTGTTTGTCTACCAAATGGAAGTAAAGAACACCATTGTATGAATGACATTTTCTACGCGAAGAAGTTTATGTCAGCCAACCGGACGGGTTTATGGATCAAGAAAATCCGAATCATGTGTATAAGCTTAAGAAGGCTCTTTATGGGTTAAAACAAGCTCATTGCGCGTGGTACGATCTGTTGTCGAAGTTTCTACTTTCTCAGGAATTCTCTAAAGGAACCGTGGATCCTACATTATTCATAAGAAGACAAGGCAATGATCTTCTCCAGGTATAAATCTACGTTGATGATATAATCTATGCCGTCACAACACCTGAAATATGTGAACAAAATTTTCCAAAAAGAATATGTTCTCATTTTGAGGATGTCCGATGATGGCAAGACTATCATTTTTCTTAGGACTACAGATTTAACAAAGTCCCAGAGGCATCTTTATAAACCAGTCTAAATATGCTCTCAAATCTTTGAAAAAATACGGTATAGAATCTAGTAACCCTGTGGATACTCCCATGGTGGAGAAATCCAAACTAGATAAATATACACAAGGGAAAGTCGTAGATACTACACACTATCGTGGAATGATTGGCACCCTTATGTATCTTATAGCCATTTATAGTAGACCGACCTTAACACATGTTTGCGTATATGCATGTTGTGCCCGTTATCAGTGCAAAGCCTAACAAAAAAAAACAACGCCCATGCTGTAAAAAGAATCTTTAAATACCTAAGAGGTACCGTAAATCGGGGACTCTAGTATCCAAAGGATTCTTCTATTGCGCTAACAGCTTATGCAGACGCTGATCACAAAAAACAAGCGGGTTTGCCAAGATCCAAAGACAAGTAACATCAGGAATTATGCCAAATTCTAAGAAGACAGACACTTGTTAAGCTGGTCATCAAAAAGACATATAAGCACGCGATAACCAGTACAGAAGATCTCTAAAATCATATAGGCTAATGTCTGGCTGTTTGTGCCTTAAAATCCTTTGGATGAGATCGACAACTTACCGACTTAATGCCTTGGATTCAATAAAAATATCAATGTACTAGTGAAACAAAAGCGCTATTACCTAATGGCCGCAACAACGTTCAACATTCTCGGATCAATATGCATATAACATCAGATTCCACTATTCATAAAAAGAAAGTTGAGAATGAGTAAGTAGTAGCTTTACTTTGTCAACACGGATGTATCAACTAGCGGACATCTTCCACTTAAATCCCTATGCAAAGAAAGAATACGAAATTTCTTATACAACAAGCTGAAAGCGAATTTTTAAACGCCGAAAACTCTAAAACAATTGGCAGATGACGCTGAAGAATAGCGGTGGAATTATTCAATATCGCTGTACTCATATGTAGTATTATATAATATATATTAAAAACCATAAAAACCAAAAAGATTTTTCATTTTATAAAAACAAAATACAAAATTAAAAAATGAGAAAAATACAAAAAGAGGTAATAATGGCATGTCTTCTGAAAATCGATAACATTTACGGTCTTAGAAATGTCATTCAATAATGATACGATGGCGTAAACAAGTTCGAGCAGAAGTTCCAAATGTTTCAAAACATGCCAAATAATGCTGCTATATTTTTCAGATAGCAAAACCTTTCAGCAATTTAAAGAAATTATTTCGTCAAAAAGGAAACTTGACCTCTTAACGGGAATTTATTCTCGGGCATGGTCTATTTTATGACCATGCAAAGGCTTGTGTTTACTTTGCAACACAACACGTGCTTCCTATATTCCTATAAGTGTACGTGTCAGTGCACTTATGTGTTAAAATAAGAGAAATCTTATTTCATGGTGTTTGATTTTTCCAAAAATAAAAACATTGCTTCATCACACAATGCTTTTTCAGAGACATTTGACCACTCAAACAACGAGCCTACAGCTCTTTAAATAGAAAACGGGTCAATGTTTGAGGGGGAGAAAATGTTAAATTTCTCCTTCTTAATAATAATGTGCTCAAAAAGAAAAAGGTTTTAAACAATAATGGAATATCATTCTTAAGGAAGGTTAATTAAGTTTAGCTTATGTATGCCTTATATGCTATGTGTTTATGCCTTTAGGGAGTGAATGTGCAAATACAAGTTTTTAGGTATGATAGTTAAAAACATTAGGGACTATGTGTGCCAATTGTTAAACTATATTTGCCTAATAAAACTTAATGGTAAAACATAAAAGGAATATGAAAACACAAGGGGTGAATGTGTCAAAAACCATATTTGTTTTATAACATCACCCACCCCCGTCTCTTTTCACACACAAAACACACACTTTAGAAATAACTCACCCTTCACTCGATCGTTAACCTTCAGTTCATCATTTCAAGTTGTTTTCAAGCCAAAGGTAAAACTAAAAATCTGTTCTACATATCCCATTCATTACATACCTTCAAAGAATTTTGATTTCCATCATTTTTAATCCTCGAAGAACCCTAATCTTTTAATTAGGGTTTCACAAATCAAAAGTGCTCAAATCTTCAAATTAGTTGGGAGGGTTTTAGATGGTATTGTGTGTATGAAGACAAGGTCTATAAACAGATTTATGTGTGCTTGCACATATTGTAATCAGATATGAGTGATATTGTTCGAAAATCAGGGGTTATTTTAAATATTGTAAAAAGTTGTGTGGGTTTTAGTATTATAGAGATTAATACAACTTCTGAATGTGTTTAAGTGTTCTTATAACACTATTAATTGAAGCTTGTTGAATATATGTGCTCCTTATGAATTACCGTGCTCGTTTTTGTGTATGCGTTTGATAACTTTTGTTGATTCATGTAGGTTTATCATGTTCCAAACTATGTTCTCTTAACTAAGAATGTTGTACAAAACAAGTGTTAAATCTTAAAAAAAACTTATGTTTGTAATTGTATCACTATGAACCGAACAATTTGTTGTACTCATGAACCAACAACTGAGTACATATTAAGGAACAAAAACTATACCATTTTTAAGAACCGAACAACTTAGATGTTAGTAGGAACCGAACAACTGTAGTTATTCGGAACCGAACAACTTAGTTGTTAGCAAGAACCGAACAATTTTAGGTAATAGGAACCGAACAACTCATTTGCTAATTGGAATCGAACAACTCATTTGCTAAATTAGAACCGAACAAATCATTTGTTAATAGGAACCGAACAACTCATTTGTTAATAGGAACTGAAACACTCATTGTTTCAAGGAACCAAACAATGTGATTCTTAAGGAACCGAACAACTTGAATCTTAAGGAACCGAACAACATGATTCTTATGGAACCGAACAACTTGACTCTTAAGGAACCGAACAACTTGATTCTGAAGAACCGAACAACCTAATCTTGACTTTAAGAACAACAGCTAGCTTATAAAGAACAAACAACTTAGTTTTTCCATTAATTATCAGTCTATGTTTCAAAAGACCCAAAACACTTAAGATTAAATTTCCTATTTAAAAGGCAATTTAGAAACTTAATTTAGTAGTAAATTAAAACTTGGTAATTATACACTCTAAACAAGTTAATTGTCTTAACTGCCTTTTAAATAAAAAGAATCTTAATAAGTGTAAAATGTCTAAAGTTCCTAATTCTAAGAAACGTTCACATCATGAATCAACTTTACATGATCACTTCAATAGTCTCTAAGTATAATGTATAAAATTAGTTGTACATAAACTGTATTGATCCTATCTTAGCAGAATCATGGACACCACAAGATCTCAGCAAAAGGCACTGGATGATGAATTAGTCGCACCTGAAAACCGTCTTAAGATAGGGAAAAATCTCCGACTAAGCTCTAATCTCAAATCCAAGGAACCTACTCTTCAAGTGGCATTAGATGCTCTCAAACTCACTCCATTCTACAACGCGTTTGAGATCACTATTGATGTACCAGAAATATACATATAAGAGATCTGGGTCACTGTCTCCAGACATCATTCTTCACTTCGTTTCAAATTGAATGGAAAAAGTCATACTGTTAACGTTGACAACTTCAGAGATATGCTTAAGATTTGCCCTAAACTCCCAGGTCAGGAATTTGACGAACCTCCACTTGAAGAGGAAATTCTATCTTTTATTAGAGACCTTGGACACACTGGTGAGATCAAGTTTTTATCCGCTGTTAATGTCAATCACATGCATCAACCATGGAGATCGTTTGCTGCCATAATAAGTGGAAAAACTACTGCTCTGAAAAGTCTTCGTCTGTCACGTGCTCAAATTCTTTGGGGCATGTATCATAACAAGAAGGTTGACTATGTCTACTTACTATGGGAAGACTTGGTGTTTCAAGTAGAGAACAAGAATTCTAAGAAGAACAATGACATGTATTATCCACGATTCACCAAAGTCATTGTCAACTACTTCATGGCAAAGGATCAGGCAATACCAAGGAGAAACAAGATGTTTTGGCACTATGATAGGGATGACTTCATGTTCACCACAATAAGAGTCATTTCTAAACATCAGGAAACTCAAGTATACGGTGCTATTCTCCCTCATCACTTGACCAACCAAGCCATGTTGAAATTCGAAGCCTACATGACTTATCGTGCTTATGCTACTAGTGAAAAGACTCCAAAACCAAAATCTACAAAGAAGAAAGCTGATTCTGAATCATCTCCAAGACGAAGCCTACTCAAGCTTCTAAAGGAAAAAGAATTAAGACTTCGGCTAAGGGAGATAAAGCTGCCAAGATAAAGCAATCTGCAACAAAGTCAAAAGGTTTAATAGTGCTATCTAAGGTTGCATTATCTGAAGCTGACCAATTGAAGTTGGCATCCAAGAGAAGCAAGAAAGAATTCAACAGCTCTCACGCAAGTAGCTCAGGTGATGGAGTTGACTTACAGTCAAAGGTTCCTGATGAACAACAACAAACCTTATCTGGTACAAATGAAGGAGCTGGTGACAAACCAGAGGTTCCTGATGTACCCGAATACAAATCAGAGAGTGAAGAAGAATCTTGGACATTCAGTCAAGGAGAGGATGATGAAGAAAATGATGAGCATGACAGTGAAGATTAAAATGACGAGCATGAAAGTGCAAATGACAATGATGATGAAGATGATGATCAAGAGAATATCAATGGAGAAACTAAATCAAATGATGACGGAGATGATTTTATTCACCTAAACTTGTCCACATATAATGCAGATGATCAAGATGAAGAAAAAGAAGAAGAAAAAGCAAATGATGATGATGAAGTGTCTTCTGATCAGAAGGTTTCAACACTACCTAATTATGAATTTTTAGATGAAAAAGAAAATCAAGAGGATGATGATAATGTTATGGGAAAAGAACAAGAAGATGAAGAAGATAAGGAACTATACGGAAACTTGAATCTTAACCTGGATAGAAGAGATGCGGAAATGACATATGCTCAAACTAATCAAGAGACGGAAGAGGTTCACGTGAATTTGACTACTGAACCTCCAGTAGTGCAACAACAAAGCTCCTCTGTTTCATCAAATTTAGTGTCTAAATTAATTAATCCCTCTCTGGATACAGGTATCGACTCGATTTTAAATCCAAACGTTCAATCAGATATTCTTGTCAATGTATCAGTTTTTGCCACTATTGAGACACGTTCTTCTGATACTATAATTCCTCAACCACCCATTCCAATCATTCAATTTCAATAACAAACACATGATTCCACAACAACAACAACTATTCCAACAACAAATTTGCCAGAAATCCCTAACTTTGCATCTCTATTTGGTTTTGAACAAAGGGTATCCTCATAAGAGACTGAACTATCTGAGCTCAAACAAACCAATCAATTTGCTAAAGCTTTATCATCTATTCTGGGCATTGTTGATAACTACCTTGAATCTAAGATGAAAGATGCAGTGAGTGTGGTTGTTCAGCTACAATCCAACAAGCTCAGAGAAGAAGCTCAAGCCAAGAATGACGAATTTCTTAAATAGATAGACTCAAACATTAAGGCCATAATCAAGTATCAGGTTAAAGCTCAAGTATCCAAGATCATACCAAAGGTTGAGAAGTATGTCACAGAATCTCTAGGAGCTGAAGTGTTGGCTAGATCATCCAATCAACCTCAAACATCTTATGCTGCAGCAACATCTCTCTCAAAATTCCAGTTAAAGAAGATTCTCATCGACAAAACTGAAGAAAATAAATCAATGAACAAATTAGACATTCAAAAGAATCTATACAATACATTGATTGAATCGTACAACTTGGACAAGGACCTCTTTGCCTCATATGGTGATGTGGTGACCCTAAAGAGAGGACGTGATGATCAAGACAAAGATGAAGAACTCTCCGCTGGATCAAACCGAGGGACGAAGCAAAGGAGATCAGGCAAGGAAGAGTCATCAAAAAAAGCAACTCAAAAGGAGTTCAAGTCTAAAAGTTCGTCCAAAGGTGCATCCAGATCTCAACCAAAATCATCAGGCAAGTCTGTTCAAGCAGAGGAGCATGCTCCAAGGTTGATGATTTGGAAGAACCATTGCATCAAGAGTTCAACACAGGAAATGATGATGTATCGCCTGTAAGAGAGATAATAGCTGTTGATGAACGATTATGGAACCCATCAGTCTCTCAAACTCCTGATCGTGAATGGAACAAAACAAAGACTGTTAATGATCGACCTCCTCAATCATAGATGACTCAGTTGGCTTAAGCTTCATGCACACAATCCTTGTTTAATGAGTTTCTGGCTACTCCTATCAATTTCTCTGCCTTTATCATGAACCGGCTCAAATTAAACAATCTGACTCAAGATGTGTTGACCGGTCCAACATATGATCTCATGAAAGGCATGTGCAAAAGTGTAGTGGAATTAGAATACCACTTGGAAGAAGTATTCAAAGCTACCAATGACCAGTTAGATTGGCATAATCCTGAAAGAAGACCGTATTCCCATGATATCAGTAAGCCCATTCCTTTAATTCAGAAGGCATGAGGTTGTCCAGCTATCCATTTTGATCACTTCATCAATAATGATCTCGAATATCTGAAAAGAAGGAGCTTAAGTCAAAAATATACAACCTCACTTAACAAGACAAAGGCTGCTGATTACGGTCATGTTAAATGGATTAAAGACAAAGTTCCTAGAAGTATATGGAGTCCGGCACAAGTTGTCTATGACAAACATGCCTACTGGGGAACATATCACTAGGGACCAAAATGTTAGAGATTATATGGATATGCTACCAACATGGAAACTTCAAAAGATGTCTACTCAAGACACAGGATCATTGCTGTTGCCAGTCTCAAGATCATGGAGTTCTTTGGTTATAAACATTTGGAAGAGATTACTGTTCAAAGGCAGGACGATCAGCTGTATAGGTTTCGAGAAGGCGACTTCAAAAGACTTCATCGCCAAGACATTCAAAATATGTTACTTCTTCTTGTTCATGGTAAGCTGACCAACCTCAATTTGGATGAACGATTTGCACTAAATGTGGATTTGAGAATGTATACGAGACGCATTGTCATTCAAGAACATGTAGAGGATTTACAACTGGCAGTTGAAAGCTACCAGAAGAAGATAAATCTCTCAAGACCAGACTCATACCGTTCAGATCTCAGAAAAATGACTCCTGATCGTGCCGAATTCACACCGTAAATAT